>MAYD01580352.1:0-10549 GCA_001909325.1 Ruellia speciosa
CAATTTTAAAATCACTGTGCCACTAGTCTGCAATTTTAAAAACAATGAATATATAAGATCAACACTTGGATATATGTTCTATTGGTCTACAATGTCCCCTAATGACAATAATAATGCACTGGTTTCTCCACATGTATGCTCAAATGATGGAAATGGCACAGAGCATTTGGGGACTGAAGTCAATCAAGGGCCTGAAATCACCAAGGCCTGCAACAAGAAAAATCAAAGAAAAGCACAGGTACTCATTATGTTCATATTTGCAAATATTGGTTCAAATTATGTCCTAATTATGTTGCATTTTCAAACAGCAAGCCAACCAACCAGCTCCCACTGCTCCAGTGTTGCTGCCTCTAAGACAAGATCTTAATCAGGTTGAACGTGAAGAACCTGTTGATTTGCACCTTCTACCACCTCCACCACCCCAAGCTTTACAAAGTTACAAACCTGCACCAACAATGAACCAGCAATTCCTGAGATCGAAGGGTGGCCAAGTACAACCAAGACTCATGCCTAGAGGACCTGGAGGGGTGAACATTAGAGCCCCACCACCTGTTAGAGGGGGTGGAATGCTACCACAATTTTCTTGCCCTGGGGGTGGCCCACCGCTTCACAGTTTGGTTGTATGAGGAAGGAAGTACTTGAGTTTATCACAACCACCACCTCCACCACCAGCTGCAAGATCCAAGAAACAGAAACAATCACAGTGATGTTTGTAAATCACTGCATGGAACAACACTAAGATGCAGGCCTTCTTATTTTGTAAATCATTTGCATGGAACAACACTAAGATGCACTTTTATTTTGTAAATCATTTGCATGGAACAACACTAAGATGCTCTTTTGTTGATGCCTTACTATTTCCACTTTTGTTGGTGGCATGTATATGTCCTTATGTTGATACAAATCTATACATTGTCATTGGAAGTTTAATGGCATTTTCCCATACTTGTTGAACTAGATTTCATTGTCAATTGAAGTTTCAATACATACAATAAGGCCTGGTTTTTCCCATACAATAACACATTTCCATTACTTCCAAAATATGAGTACAAAATATGGGTTCCAGAATGTTGCATCACATTACCCCTACACTTTGACTACACTACCCACATTATATTTCAATAACACCTGCATGCAGACACATTCAAAATTAAACAGGCCACCATTATCCACTAACACAACCACATTCATCTTCTTAGTTCAACATGTTCCAAGCTCTTTCCACACCCCCTTTTGCAGGTACTCCAGTTACAAAAGCAATGCAGAGAGCCACACACACACATCCAAGTCCAGCAACAAATCCCCTCATTCGACGATTCTCTTGGACAACTATCTTCTTTTCCTCAATCAGTAGCTGGTTCCAGCTTCTTAAGATGTCCACTTCACTCTCCAATCCATTGCATTTTCGAAGGAGGGCTGGAATTAGTACTCTTCCCCTTGGGCAAATTTCCTCATCAATCCATTGTCGAAATCCACATCCCCCATCCTAAAAAAATCAAAAACCCGACACATCAACAACAATAACATATGCATTGCCCACACTGTACTGAAATCGAACCCTATTGCACATCACACTCACCGGCCAACGACTGCAACAGTGGAATCTTCGACCTGGGTGTGGTGGCTTCCATGTCGTTTTCACTTCAGAACGTATTCCACAAAAGCATCGAACATTTGCCACTCCGTAGGACCACCCACTGTTCTCAGAGAAATCCATGTCTGCCCTCCAATTCGAGAATGGGATGTCATTCATCCAAACCCCACAGCTCCCCGTATTAATTGCCCCACAGCTCATTAATCTTATGTTTATTTCATTCAGGCCTCATAATTTTTGTGGAATTTAGGATTTCCACCCGGTATTTGTTAATAATAGCACACAGGAGGCTGGGGTGTAGTTCACGCGCACATTTAGGCCCTGAATTCATAAATTGGGGCAAATTAGGGGCGAGTATGCCACACTCTCGCCGCAATTGAGCTAAAATTGATCGGAAAGTTAAAAATGTCCAAAATTGCACATTCACCGTGAAGATACTGTCCAAAATTGAAAATTGCAATAACTAATGTCTTCTTTCCACATAGGGTCATTATTACTATCCATTTTTAATTGATATCTCTTAAAATAATGCAACATATATAAGTTGTAGAAATGTAATGCAGTGCTTGACTTCAAAAAATCGATGAGTAGTTTAAATAATGATCTCAAAATATGCAACAAGCAACACCGGGTCCACAGTTACTTCAGGTACACGGTGCTAGACATACATTCTTGGAACTGCTGACCAAACCTTGGTATGTATGGTGAATGTCTGTATCACACACATCTACTTGCGGCACAACTCAGGGCATTACCGTTGCGTGCTCACGTGGGCTACAGCACGGGTAATCCCCACTTAGCGTGCTCCACAAGTACGGGGATCTGGACATCTTAGAATGGATAAAAATAATCAACATCAACAACTAAGCCATGTGTGGATGGAATCACCCGATCGACACGACATGACTCAAGTAATCTCAATCAACATAAAAAGAGGGAACTACAATCCAATAGTGCACACTCAAAACTATTCTTAAATTACCGGCAAACCTTATGTAAGGGGCGCTACCCCCAATGAGTAGAACAGTGCACACAAAGGAAGTAGAGAGATTACTTTACTCTTAATCCCAAAATAAAAGCTTAGGGTGATCAGTCCAAAGCATCCAACCGATCCACTTCGTCATTCCACTTTACGTCATTACATCTTTTAAAGAATGCATTAGGGTTTGATTATTAACCGTATAATATTTCTTATTATTTGCCAAGTCCAAATCGACACAAGGATATTGGTATGCCTTGATCGTTATTTGGTAGGCTTAGTATTTTTCACACGAGTCCAAATTACATGCGAAGTATATTATGCAAGTGGATGACAATTAATAACACAAATATCCGACAAGGATATAATCACAATAAATACAATAATAAATAAACGATGGGATAAAAAGGAATTAAAGACAATATTAAATTTTATTGGACCGAATGAAAATCGGTACTCCATAATTAGGTGGGTCTTATGGGTGCCCAAAGTATGTATCCATACCTTAATCAACAATTTTGATAATATCTTCTCGTAAACAAAACCCACACAAGGAAGTCCTATGCCGCGAGCCTTAATAATCGGAAGAGCCTAAATAATTATTCGGATGATTTAGTCTAATAGACTTGAACATAAAAATGTTCATGGATAATTAGAGGGATTAATTAATTTATGTGGGTGATTAATTATCCAATTAATCTGATTAAATAATTTAAGAATGGTTCAATTAAATGAATATGAAATCTGGAACAGTGAGTCAATTTGGAATGGCATGGTTCAATAAGTCAATGAAATGTAACGATGCATGTGTCCAATTCCGCGTGGTCAAAACAGTGCCAATTCCGCAACCTTGTAAATGAAGGGCAATTTCCGCAACTATGTAAAACGGGGACAATTTCCGCTAATTCGTTCAATTTCCGCAACATTGCTAAATTCCGCGGGTTTTGAGGTTGCGGTTGCGGAAATTTTAAATTGGCAGGATTTCTTACAAGTCATTTTCAGTTACAGTCAAATAGTGCACAAAAGTACTTTATCATTTAATGCAAGGCTGGACATTGAACAGGGCCATGACGTGAGAAATGTTGGCATATTATGGATTTCAAAATCAACTCTTATGCAAGGCAAAATAACTGTTCATGTCCAGATTCAAGGTGTTCTTCCAGTTCATGATAATCTTCATACAGTTCATGCTAAAACAGTCAGCTTAACCTAACAGAAAATGATGGGTTGTGGGATAATGTGTTTTCCTACTATATTACATACATAGCAACAACAATAAGTGGGTTTCTATTTATCTATTAATTTCTGAAATGTTTGATGAATGAAACAGTAAGGATTTCTAGCATAATATAAAATGGAGAAGTAATAATAATAACAAGGCTGCTGCAAATGTAAGGATGCATAAATGGTGAGTGGTGTACCTCACGAGTAAGAGAATGGAAGCTTGTTGGAGTTCGGTGAAGGTTTCCACAGATGAAGAAACTTAGTTGCAGAGAGAGAAAATAGAGCTTGAGGAAGAAGATAAATAGTGGCAGTAAACCCTAGCTAGGGAAAATGGGTATTTATAGAAGAGGTTTAAGGCTGTGGAAAATAAAAATAACCTAATTAAAATATGTCTGATTCACGTAAAGTAGCAATTCCGCGACTTTAGAGTAAAGAGGAACAAGGTTGGAAGGCTCAAAAAGTTGGTAGACAATTCCGCGAATGACATAATTCCGCAACATTGGCATTCTGGCATATTTCCGCAACTTCTTGGATTTCTGCGACTTTTGGTCATTTTCCGCAACTTCAGGTTGCGGAATTTCCGCCACTAGTTGCCCTAAATCCGCGACATTGCCTTAGTGAAATTTTGATTCATTTCCGTTTCAAAAGCTGGGTCCCACCAATGTCGTGTTTCCGTTTATAAAATTGTGATTCAGTTTACTTGATTTAAATTGCACTTTAACCAATTGCTAAATGTCGCCCTCCAGACTTTTTTACTTTCTTTCTTTTTTTTTTTAAGTCTGGAAATTTTTTGAGGTGGCTACGATTTGATTTTCCCGGGCCTCTGGTACATCGATAAGGGTCTCAAATAATTATTGGTCACATGCGCATTTTTATTTTCTAAGTGTCGCCCCTAATTACGCGATTAATTAATTCAGTTAAAATTAATTAATGATTCCTAATCCGGTCTAGTAATACGGGGTATTACAACCCATCCCATTTCATCCAGACCACAAACTTTCGATGCCATGGTTTCTTCCAACGTAAACAAGCTATCTACTCAAAACAAAATCGAAATGGGGGTACCTGAGATGAAGAACACATGAAGTCGGAACTTGACCGGAAGCTCATCGTCGGCGGTCGCCTGGTTAGGACGGCGTTTGCGTCATTCGTCGCTGGTTCGAGGGTTTGGGAACTAGGGCTCGCGCGAGAGAAGCCAAGAGCGAGTTGTCTGTCGCGATATGTGATCGCGAGGCCGGCACCTAGGGCTTTTACATTGCGCACCAGGCGAGGACAACAAAAGTCCTCGCCTGATCCCTCGCCGTTTGAGATAACTAGGCGAGGAAAGCAATTCCCTCGCCTGTTCATCACCAAGGTCCTCGCTAAGTTAAAACAGGATTGCTCCAGGCGAGGAAACTTGAAAATCGTCGCCTGAGTCTTCGCCTGTAATCGTTGCCTTCAACGCTGATTCTTGTAGTGATAGTGTTCAAGGATTGAGGACCGTTGGGGTTGATTCAACTTTTTGAGATCCTCTTAGAGATGAAATTTACTGCGGTTGACTGTGTGGTGAGTTTGTCATGGACTCATCCAAGCCGGCATCTTTCTGTGGTTTGAAGTGGTTACTGGGAGTGTTTGTCCTTGTACCAATGAGGTGAATGCAGGTTGGCATCCATTGTCGGATGATCAGGTGAGCGGATGACCCACCGTTTTCAAGATCATGTTGTGGGTGTGCATGACAGGCTTTTGGATGCTTTTGGAGTACCTATTGAGTTCGTCGAGCTCTTGAGCAACAAAGTTTCATGCGAGTTGGAATTGGTTCACTAGAGGTGTGTTCTTGATTCTAGTATTGGACTACACCTTGTAGTAATGGGCTTTTTGGGTTGAATTGCTTTGTTAGGCGACTTGTTTGAGTGAGCAACCGAGACTTGTTGTGCGAGTGGGGAAGGTGCCCTATAGACATGTGATGCTTGAGTTGTTAGTCAGACTTCAGAATGTGTCTTTCACCCTTGTTCTAGTTTTTTGTCTCGCCTTAGGCCGGTAAGGACCACTTTTGTCAGTTGAGGATTTACCTTGATCTCAGCCTCGTATTCGGGAGGATACATTGTGGAAAGAACTTTTGGATTGAACAAATTTTTGGTACTTGGATGAGGCACAAGGATGTGGTGCGATGGCGGTTACGAGTGGTATTCTATCCCTCACCTTCAACTTTTCCCTCTTGTGTTTGAGATTGCCCTATTGCATTTGTAGATTGAACTTAGCTGTGATATCTTGGATACCCTTCTCCATACCTTTCTGCTTGTTTGCCCTGTTCTTATCGTGATTCAAGTGCATTGTAGGTCTCGATTTGGTTATCTCACTCTGTGGTGTATTGGTTTCGATGTCATCGTTGTGATCGTGTTCTGCTGTCTTGGCCAGAATCTGTAGGGGTAATTGGTAGTCGGTCCCTATGTGTCTTGGGTATGCTGGCTTTGAGCTTGATCAGTTGGAGAATTCCTCGTGTGACCCATAGAGTTTCCTCTTGTCCTTTAAGGATTCCTTTAGGTTGTGGATGCCACCCCAATGTACTTCTTTCCGTTGTAGTGTGAGAATCTGATTCCTTGTAGTCTATAATCGGTTCACTTCCTTGGAGGAAGTAGGTTGCATCGTTGTGTTCAGTGTAGGACACTGGGCTATTGTAGATTGTCCTTAGAACACTCATTTCCATTTTAACTCTTGTCTAGGTTGGTGACGATTTCAATGCTTGACTTGTTGACTCCATTTTGTTTCTGAGTACCCACTCATGGTGGTTGTATCCCCGTCAGAAACTTGCTTGTTGGTGTTGTCTCACATGCATATTTCGAGGACGAAATATCCTAAGGGGGGGTGTATGTAATGACCCAGATAATATTTTAATTCATTAAAATATTTAAATTAGAGCCTTAGGGTGTTTTAGAATTTAATAGGGTCAACTTGGTATTTTGACCCGACTCGATTGGAATTGGTAGTCTTTGGACACGTCTGGATTCATTTGTGTGTGAGACAAATAGGATTGACTCTCTCTCTCTCTCTCTCTCTCTCTCTCTCTCTCTCACTTCATTTCCTCTCTTTTTCCCCTTTTCTTCCTTCATCTAGTGTTTGCTCCCTTGGGACTTTTTTATCCTCTACCACCATATGGAGCTTGGAGGTGCTAGGGTTCTAGTGTCAAGCTTGAGGTAAGTGAAAATTTCTTCCTCCTTATCATTTCCTTCATTTTACCCAAGTGTGTGGGCTAATTTTTGGGGGATTTGGTTAGTGTTGTTGGAGGTTTTGTTTCTTGGTTGAGAATGAAAGTAATGATGCTTGGTTTTTGGGTTTCTTTATTTGTGTAGAGATTGGAAAGAGTTTTTGGGAGAGGATTCAAGAGGAGGAATCAACTCTTAGAGCTTGAGCTTGGATTTTGAGGTAAGAAATCTAAGATGGAGTGCTCAAATCTTTGGTATAGGTCAAGGGTTAAGGTTTCCTTCATTTTTGCTTGGTTTTCTTTTTCCACAATTTTGTTCTACTGTGTTTTTTTAAATTTTGGGAATTTATCCCATGGAATTTGGGGATTATTTTTATATATTTAGAAACTTCATCTCATTAGCTTTCCAACGGTATATTATACGCTAAATTTTGAGCATCATTTGCCTTGTCAATGGCTTCATCGAAGTTCATGTCACCGTTAGCCCGCCTGCGTAGTGGCAGTTTATGTTTGAGCATTTTTTTGGAATTTACTCTTTGAATTTGGGCTTGTTTCCTTCTAAGAAGTGTTAGTAGACTTGTAGAGCTTTCTGAAAAACTATCATATGCATAAAGCGGAGTTCGTTTGCTATTTCTAAACTGCTGGCGAAGTCAGACCTTCATCGGATGTGCATCCTGGAAACTCTGCTGGTGTTGGCCGCGGGTATGTGTCGGCAACCTGGAAGGGCAGCCCCTCCTTTGCTACAGGCCAGTTGTGGACTATTGTTTTGCCCTTTTGTTTTCCAAATCATGTCTTTTTGTTCCTCAATTCTTTGTGCTATTCCTTGGTGTTTGTATCTTAGATGTATGTGATGATTTTTTATGCCTAAAACTTATGTTAGGATTGTTGAATTCCTTAAGCTTGTTAGTTGATTATTGGCATTTACTGAATCTAGGAATACGCGAGCGTTAGCTTAGATCGCAACTTGGAGTGGGAGCTTTCTATCTTTGAAATTAAGGCAAGAGGATGGGATAGCTTATTTTAGGGATGCTTTTCCCATGTTAAATATTTAATTCCTCATGTGCTTATTGTTGAATTAAGCTAGTTATTGTTGGAAGGGACTATGTCGGATAGCCGCTTGAGTTTGTGAACCTAGTGGGTACCTAGGTGTGATCTTCTTGATTGCGATGCTAAACAGGTTGTTAACCTATGCCTTATAACCTAGGGGAGTTCTAGTTTGTTATCTCTATGATAAAAATATATGAGACGGGTTCTAGTAGCTAATAACCTAAGTTATCTTTCACTATGCTTATTGATACAGCATGACTAGGGTACGTTGTTTCCCAGGGTGAGACATGATACTTGATTACAAACATATGTCGAGTAATTGAGGATACAGATTTATGGAATAGGCGTTTAGCCTATGCATGTTAATCTAGCGGATTCTATGTTGTTATCTTATATGGTGAGCGTAGAGCGGTTCAATTGGGACGCGAGTTCTTTTCTTAGTTTATCTAAACTCTAGATATGAGTGATAGTCATGGATGATGACTTGTATATCTGCACTCGAAGCATATCGATATCTTGATAAGAGTGTGACTCCCTATGGTTGTAACACCCCATTTTTCCACAATTGGGAATGTTACCGCCACACCTATCCTACAAAGGGCTCTACACCTAACCCCCCGTAAGCTCAGTGCTCAGGCTAATTCTTCTCTAATGATCCTATTAAAATATTCTAAATTTCAGGAAACCGGTCCCCTCTGATCGCAGCTCAATGACAACTTAGAATAAACATAGAAAGCACATAATCCACATAATAATCATTACAGATCAAGTCCAATGTCTGAAAAAGAAAATAAATGTCTCAAACCGGGACTTCGACTATTTAATACAAGCCGACTAAATCAAACGAATAAATTGTCTTACATCGATACATCGGCCACTAAATACAAGGTGATTCTATGAAAAATTACACTATTCGGGTTTACAAACAATTAACTAGATAATGAATAAATGAATATTCAAGCAGTTCAAGTAATCACAACAAAACTATAAACCATTCAAGGTAAATAAAGGAAATCACATAATGGTTCCCTCAACCTCACAAGATACTCAGGAATCTCATAATTCCCAAGCCCTTCTAGAACTATAGGTAGATCCTCCAAGCCCTGTTGATACCTGCGATGTACAAGCAGCATCATTAGTCGCAAGATTAAATAAGGATCAACTACAAAGTTTATTATGATGCAATATGAAATTGCATGATGACCAGTTGGGAATATCTCCAATATATTCACCAACGGTAATTTTTAAACATGCCATAATATATTATATGTCGTGTATGCATAGTTTATGTAACGCCCCCACATCGCACAGTGGGTGCGCCACGCCGTATTGGCTAACCTAAACTCGTGGCCAGGTAATCTAGGCTCGCCAACACAAGGCAGGTAAAACAAATCACGTAACAAGTAAGCACAGAAAGGTTCCCAATTCTGATATTAAGTGTATTCGAGTAGGAAAAACGATAACAGATAGATCATACTGAATCACGTAGTCAAATACAAACAACGGAAGCGTAAACATACTACATCGCACGTCCACCGCCTACTGACAGAAATTAAACTAAGGTTCAGAACATATTGACACATAACACCCCAACAACGATAAGAAAACCAACAGCCTATCTATGATGCACTCATCCCGACCCGTCGTGCTCAATGTCCGTACCTGAAATAATAACACACGGGGGTCAGCCACCGCTGAGCAAGGGAACCCCTGCGTACAGCCACCACACAGTAATACAACAGGCAATAAAGGAATAACTACGAAAAGAAGTAGCGAAAGCGACACCGTTAACCAACTCACACGTCCCATAACAGGCGTTCGGTTAACAGTTGTAAAGGTATGAAATACAATGCACGTGATGCGAGAATCCTAACGTCCACCTATAATGCAACACAGAGAAATGCCTAACGCGCGACTAACAATAAAGGAGCTAGTTAGCGGCCCGCTCAAGACCCTTCCCGTTTTGCCGGGGCATTGGGAGACACATTAGCCCGCCTCCACGAGGGCTCTTCAAACCACAAACGCACCAGAAATCAACTCACAAGATCACATTCTCAACAATCAAAAATCAGCCTCACACGAAACCATAAACACAAGCCCATCAAGAGGTTACGACACGTGCACAAAGATGCTAAAGAATAACTGAACGAATCATAACCGTTGTCGACTTAACCATGAACAACACCAAGTTCTTCTAAGGCTAATGATCCCATCAACTCCAACATAATGTACAAGTTATACACATGCCAAAGATTCAGATTACAAAGGAGTCAATCCTAGGTAGATCGTACGCCCAACCAATTATGTTTAAGCATGCACAATTCAATAAAATGGAATGCGTCAAAATCCCTAATTGATCAACACCCAAAGGCAGCCCCTAAATGCTCCTAAAATCCATGCCATAATCATGCTAAAATGTTAAAAGAAGATAGAACCCCTTGCCTTAACCAAAAGTCGATTCTTGCACCGGAATGGAAATTCTACCGATCAACACGACACAGCCAGCTTCCAAGAGACCTACAGGACT
>MAYD01580617.1:0-10560 GCA_001909325.1 Ruellia speciosa
TTGTTGATTAAGGTATGAAAATCATGCATTGGGCATTCATAAGACCTTCTTAATTTACGGAAGTGCCAAGTTTAATTCGGTCGAGTAAATTTAAATTAAATGCATGGCATAAATTATTTATTACTGTGATTTACTCTTGTTCCGTCTTTAATTTTATTATTTAAATTTATTGTGAGAATTTATTTATTTTAAATTCCTCATTTATTTATTTGAATTGTTGATTGATTTATCTGTGTGACTTATGTGCTTTGTATGGCATATGCATCCAAGACTTTTATCTGAATCTGGTATCGCATGCAAAACACTAAGCCTACCAATTAACGATCAAGTGATTTTCATATCCTAGCATCTCGTTGGACTTGGCAAATACCAAGAGTAATTATCGATGATTAAATTACTACTAATGCATCGCCTAAAAGACGTAAGCACGTAAAGTGAATTTATGAGTGGATAACGTCAGATTACTTTTGGACTGATCACCTTAAGCCAAGTTGCACTAGAGAATTTATTTCCTTAGTTACCCTGTTCTACTCATCGGGGGTAGCTCCCCCTACATGAGGTTTGCCGTCTCGGGAGCATTGTGCGGACTAATCTGTCCCCCTTACTTTAGCTTAGGGGCGAGAACTATTGATAAGATAGTTCCCTCTCATCTCTATTGATGCTACCACTGTTCTGTTGTTTTGATCGGGTGAATCCATCTGTATTGAACTTTGGTTCGTTAAGGTAGAAGTTATTTTAATACACTATGTGAATGCCTGGTTTTCCGAATTTGTGGAGCACGCTAGGTGGGGGTTGTCTGAGCTGTCGTCAGTTGGGCGTGCAATACGATGACGTCCTGAGTTGTGCCACAGATTGACTGTTGTGAGGTTGGCATTAACTATACATATAAAGGCTTGGCTAGCAGTTCCAAGTAAAGATAAGTATAGCACCTTGACTCCTTTGTACAGGAGATCCAGGTGTTGCTTGTTGCATGGTTTTCAAAGTCATGATCTTTAAACTGCTCATCGCTTTGCGCTTTCGAAATCGTGCATTGCATAGCATTGTTTTCAACTTATGCCCATTGCATAATTTTAAATAGACCAAGGGCCAATATTTATGGATATATTGTCCTTGGTGTCTCACGATTGTGTTGGTTTGCGCAATTGATTGTTGTGTATGCTTTCCATACTTAGTCTCACGACTAATGATGCTCTGTTTCACATCTCAGATGGGACTGATAGCCGCGAAGACGTACCTCCGGCCAACTGATTTTGGGGATCAGGTTATTACCTAATGGACTTTTGTGAGGATGAGAGAACTTTGATTATTGTGACTCGTCCTAACCTTGTTTTTGGTTGCAGGAGTTGATCAAGTGTTTCTCTTTTGAACTTCTGTAATTTATTTTGTAATCGGCTTGTATTAAGTGGTCGAGTCCCAGTGTGGGACATTTCTCTTAACACTCTGGATTGTAATACCGTTTACATAATTTATGATTATCGTTCTATGTGTTTATTTTATCCCGAGTAGGATTAGCTGCGATCAGAGGGGACTTTGCTTCTTGAAATCCAGTGTACTCTAATAGGACGAGATGATTAAAAGCCTGAGCATCGAGCTTACTGAGGGATTAGGGATAGATTCCATAGTAAGTTAGATGTGGCGGTGACGTGGCCGGTTTATAGGAATCGGGGCGTTACATTCATGTCCGAGAAGCTTGCCTCACAGCCCAGTATAAAGGGCAAGCAAACAAGGGGTCCAGTGCTTTGGCTAGTGCTGATGAGGTCGACGGCTTCAGCATTTCAGAGCAGGGTAGGAAAGTAAATTGTGGAAAAGCAATGAAGTTCCATACTTTCAAGAACTTCATCGATGCCAACATCGGCACTAGGACGTGATCAAGACTGGACACATCGCCTTCCTCCATTACTGGATATGTCATTACCTAGCTTGTCCAACCTCCAAGCAGATGTCTCGACCCTATCTTTACTTGGCGGAGCTATTGGCTATAGATGTTACCTTCACAGTAGGCGAATAGTTTTTGGTTACTCTCTATAACGACCTATCACAAGCCGTTTAGACCTTAGCCGAGCGGTCGTCAAGCAAAGCTGTGCATTTTGCTGGGTCGTTATTGTTCCTGCAAATGTGGTGGGCGTATGCAGAGCCAACCCTCTTCCCCCATCCCTTGAAGGCTCCCTTGCTGGTGATTGGTTCACCATCTATGGGATGTATTACAGGGACTATCCCCGTTTAACCAAAAGTCCTCGCACCACAGTTAACTCAGCCTGGATATGTTTTCCTTGACCGGGCAATTGGGACCACTATTTGGACTACTTGCTTAGCCCTTCATTCCTAAGGACCCCTCCTGAGATACGAATGAAGGTCGAGCGTGAGCTGGTTCTCCATACGTATACTTTTCCATGAAGGCAAGATTTATACTATGCAGGGTTTACACCAAAGCGGGCAAGGGTTTTGCAAAATCATCGACCTTGGCAATAAGGGCAAAGCCATATATGCCCAATTGCTTCGCAAGACAACTATCTTGCTGCCAGGGAATTCCGCGGCCTCTCTTTTGGCCGTTCAGTGAGCTGAAGAAAACACACCAATCATAGCTGGTGCTGACGATGGATGATGCTCCCACGACCATCAAAATGAAATCGGCCCATGAAGAAAGGTGATCCCTCTTCCCTTTTCGGCTAGTGGGGTCCTTGCACCAATGGTACATCCCATGGTGGTGCAATGGTTTGCTTTCCCTTATGTCATTGTCTTTGGAGGACCTATTGACCAAACTATTTGGCGGCTCCCGAACCAAGCGGTCTTTGGATGCCATGGGGACTTCAACTTCTGGTGTGTAGAGGTGAGCAAAATATGGTGTAAATCGTAAATCAAGTCGGATCAAACCATATTTTACGGTTTGATTGGTATATAGTTTGAAACTTTATGGTTTGATTTGAAATTTTTTTAAACGGTTTGGTTTACGATTTGAAAATTAGATTACAGTTTTCAAACTGTAACCCGTAGTAGTAAATTATGAAATTTTAAAATAAAAATATGCTATTATTTAAAATATTATATTATGTAACATCATCAAACTAATTGAATATATTTAAATTCTTATAAATATAATATAGATTATTAAGTCGATCATTAAGTGAAAATAAATAATTCTTATTTTGATCCTCCAAAAAGCTACTCTTAGTTATATATTTAGTTTTTTTTTTAATTATATACACCGTAAATTGAACCAGACCAAACTGTAATATTTTGGTTTGGTTTTATATATATGAAAACATGGTACGATTTGATTTGATTTTGCTAAAATCGCACCAAACAGCACCGTCCTTAGCCCTACTGGTGCGAGCCCCCCAATCAAGAAATGGCTCGTACTTGCGGGCAAATCCACTACCCCATTAGTGGCTATTGGGGCAGTGACACCCATCGTTCTAGTTACGCCATGTAAGTATTGATCTTGTATGTAAAAATTTGCCAGTGGGGTGAGAATTAAAGCCCTAATTGTATTTTTGGTGATAGTTCCCAAGTAGCTGAGGTTGATAACTCGTTGACGGGTTTGCATTTTTACCCAATCTGGGAAGCACCGCGTGGAGGTAGAGGGCCCACGGGTCATGAACTTCTTTTCCCGGAGAAGAAGCAATGACGGTATCTGGGGACTCTTCAACTTGTCCCACCAACACAGGTGGTGGTTCTTGAGGGTGATGAAGAGGAGAGAACTGATACAAATATTAAGCCACCCCAAGCAAATATCACTCTTTCACCAGTCTCTCCTTCTCCGGCCTCGCCACATGAAAATTTCCAATTGTGGCGCAGGGTGAGCCTTGATGCACTGGCCACATCACCACTGCTAACTTCTCCCATTCGGCAATCAAGGCCCTTGGAGGGGAGTCTTGTCACACCACAAGCCCCTCTGTTCGCAGATAAGAAATGGTTCTGTATGCCAGGAGTCCCATAAATAGTTGCCTTTTTAATGCACCATTTTTATTGGTAGCCCAAACCACATCAGCACCATTACCTTCGGCCGAGATAGCCGAGATCCTGATGAGAGAAATAGCCACACCAAGTGTCCATTAAGTAAGTTCTTCATCATATTGTTCCTTCTCTTATACTGGAATTTCCATTTGACTTGTGGCCCAACCATAGGCAAAACAATAGCTCACTTTTTCTCAAAGTAATACTATGGCTTATTCTACCCCAATCTAAAAAATAATATAACAGTAAAATGACAACACAGTTAAAAACTTCATAACTTACTCCATGGGTTCAAATGTTGAAGGTTCACAAAGAAAAGGGAATGGTTAAAATTCGTAGGCTAAACCAATAAATGTAACATCCCATGTTACAGAATAGTCTTTTCCGGTGCCAGAAAATATGTAAAAAAATTTTGCGGAATTAATTATAGGGAAATAATTAATTTTTAAGGTGCGAATAATTTTATTAAGGACATTTGGACCCAAAGGACTCGATAGATCGATTCGAATAAAATAATTAATTGGGCCCAGTTAGGTTAGAAAGCCCAATTACGGATACGAAAGCCCACTAGCGACGATGGGTGACATTTAGTAAATAATATTCTCCGGGGTGGAAAGTGGAATATTAAAGTTCTTGAGGGGTTAAAGTGCGAAGTTTGGAGACTTCAGGGACTGAATTGAGATTTCAGAAAGTTGAAGTGCTGAAATTGAAGATTTGGAAACCTTGGGGACTCAATTGCATTAAATTAAAAACCCAGGGACTCGATTGAATTAAATTGGAAGATTGGGGGACTCAATTGATATTTGCCCTAATTGAATTTCTAAATTAAGGGTTTGGAATCAGAAACATAGGCAGAACGAGCGAGGTCGCAAGGGTTGGATTTCTTCTTCTTCTCCTTCCTTTCGACTTCACCAAGGTCGTGGAATCCAGGCGGAGGTCGTAGACTTTACTCCGAGGTCGTGGATTCTACTTGGAGGTCGTGGGTTTTAATCCGAGGTCACAGGTTTTAGCTTCGGTCGTAAGTGAATCCCCTTACCTTTCCTTTCCAGATTGATTTTGAATTGGGGATGGAGGTCGCATATTTTGGGTTCGGAGGTCGCAGAGTTTATTTGATTTCCATCTTAAACCTACGACATTAGCCTCGCGCGTGTAACCGCGAAGACTGAGTCGCATATTTTAGGATTGAGGATTTTGGATTTTGAGTGATTGTCGTAAGAATTGGATTTGGTAAGGTGGCTCTATATATATATAGAGCAACCCCAATCATTCGACACTTGCTCAATTATTGCATCAATTATTGGAGTTTGGCATCTCCTTTACTTACAGACGAAGGTAATTTCTTTGAACCCTAACTTTGGGTTTGGGGATTTCTGTCGATTACGGATATTGAGTATGGGTTCTGGGATTCTGTTGGTATTGAATTCGGATTCGGATTCGGATTCGGATTCAGTTGATGTTCTTAATCTGTGTGGTCGATTGGTTCTGGTACAGTGTTGTGTTCGATACTGGTTTGGTATTGGTGTTCTGTCTTGGTCGGATTATTGGTATGGTCTTGTTATTAATGCCCAATGATATTGATGAGGGCTATGAATTGCGCAACCACCAAAAATTAATTTTGGTTGGATGGCACATCCGGCTTGAACCTTGCAGTTGGTTCTGTTGTCTGTGGTCTCTATGTGTTTATGAACTCAGAAGGTCCAGTTAATTTGATGTTTGGTTCCAGTTGGATTTGGATGATTGGTACTGGTTGTAGTTTGGTTCTGTATGCAGTGTGTTTGGTTCCTAAGGGGATTCATATTAAATCTGGGTTGGTTCTGTCAAATGGTAATGGGTTTCAGAATGTAATCTATTGTCTGTGTCAGCTTTGATGTGGTTTCAGTTTGGTGTTATGGCTGTTGTGTGTTGGATCAGTTGATTGCTCGATGAAGGATATGGAATTCGAGGGCTTGAGGTTGGCATCAAGATCTTGTGTTGCCCCACTTATGTGGTTGGTAGCCAAGTTCTTTAAGGTTGATCTTGGTTTCTGCCTTAGGTGCAGTCATGTGTTGGCTTCTATTTCAGTATGCAGTATTCTGTGTTGTGTTGCTGATGTTCCAGTTGATTGCTTTGTTTTGTCCAATATTATGTTTCCCCTTTTTCGATCCTTAGGGATTGATGGTAGGTTTGGAGACATTTATTGGAATCCAGGTTAGGCCGATGATGAGATCGAGTCGAGACCGATCTGAGGTTCCCCGGTTGATTTTGGTTCACCCTTGATCAGGGTTCAGTTTGGCAGTTGATGTTCCTCGTATTCTTCATTTCTTCATGTGTTGTTCTTGAATTCTGTCTGTGTTTGATCTGTGATTACATGGGTATGGAATTTGGACTGTTATTGGATTTGGGCCTCGGTTTGGGCTTGGATTGTGAAATTAAATAATTGGTTCGATTGAGACTGTTGGCAGATTCAGAATTTGGGCCGGTAGACTGATGGGCTTTGGGCCGGTTGGATTAATTTAATTAATTGGTTCATTGCAGAATTGGGTTTGACAGAATTGGGCCTGCTGTTGTGTGGGCCTGACAGAATAAATAAATAATTCTAATGGGCTGGCAGATTTGGCAGATTTGGGCTTTGTCAGTTTGGACTATTGACTTAATTTAATTCCTTAATTGGGATTAATGACCTAATAAGACACTTAATTAATTTTAAATAATTAATTATTTGTTTCCAGCGATGATGAAAGGTATGGACAAGTGATTGCAATTGCGGATACTACACTTGAAACCTCTGAGCAGTCCAAACAAATAAAAATCCAACAAGAAGAATAATAATAATCTAAGGGATTATTATTTTAAATTTAATTGTTAGGTAACAGTTAAATTAAAGGATGATTATTTTAATTTAATTGTTAAGCAAACAATTAAATTAAAATATTTTGAGTTGGATAATTGATTCAAGGGAATTAATGTCAGTTTATTCCGGGTTTCAGATACTCCGAAACGTGATCACTGTCAGTAGCAGTGTTGGGATTCAGATTTTCCAGTGAAGGTTCAGAAGATAGTAGTTAACGGTACGGACTACACTGGACAACCATAAGACCTGCTTTTGGCCTAGGACTTAGGATTACTAAGTCTAGGAATTTAAATACATGACGTATTTATTTCTTTCTTCATCAGAATGCATGTTCATACTGTGCCTTTGCATGAAATTACCTGTTATGTGCTTATATGTGAAGTACGTGCTTGTTAAGTTGTTTGAGGTCAAATGAATCTTCCATGTAATACAGAATCGCATGTAACTTGGTAAAGCCTGTTGAAAACCGAGCAAGCGACAACTATTCCTTGTTTCGGACTGAAGAAAGGGCATATAAAAAAGCGGACACCACGTGATTAAATTAATGTCGGTGAATACTTCATTAATGCGGATAATCACGTAAAGAGAAAGATAGAGTGACGACCAACTTCTACCCTCTGGGTTGATCGCCATAGGGTTAAAGTCCACCCGTGGAAAGCTTGCTTTCTTCGTTAAAACGTCCTAGTCTACTTTCAGGATTTGCACCCCAGGATGTTTACCGGTAATTTAAGATTAGATGATGGAGGTCTAGCTGTGACGTGTGGGATGACTCGCGTCATCTGGTAGCTATAATGATCTCCTAACCGCCACCCAACCATGATAGTGGATTAGGGTATTCAGTGTTCCGTTCAGTCGTGCATTGGATGACCCCATCATATCCCTATTCACACTTCAATGCTTTGGTGTACAGTTTGGCATTGGGTGATTCCAGTCAGCCGTGTCCAAGCATACTTAGTACTTGACAACGGGCCTGTCGGAGAAACCCCCCGCTGTTCAGGTTATCTCAGTCGTTGTATACTCTATTTGCTTGGTTGCTAGTAACATGACTCGACTTGTACCTGGCGTGGTGCTACCGGGGTGCATAGTTGGGATGTTTTGGATGGTATTGTTTACTCTATACGTGCATGTGTGCTAACTGTTTGCAGGGATGAGCTTACAATTTACAGTTGGATTATTGCTGCTTTGCTTTTTGTAGCATAAGCAGATGATTATCGGTTAGTCGTGATGTATTGTGTTTTGTTGCATGACCTAGTTTTGAAACCCCGAGGTGCTTCCCAGTAGTTAAGTACGCAATATGGGCTCCTACCCTGAGCTGTGCCCTCACGGCCAAGCGTGTAACGGGGGTTAGTGCCCTGAGCGGTGGCTACACTGTGAATGTGTCTAGGGCGAACAGTTTGAGAAATGTCATTAATTTACAAACCTGCATGGTTTTGAATAAAGGCATTGTATTTTAAAACCCTCTGAGTGCATTACGAAATGGCCTCAGGGTGGAACTCACTCATGATCATATTCATGTGCATGTTTGTGTATGTTCCGTACTTAGTCTTTCGACTAACTGTGCTTTATGCATACATGTGCCAAGTGTCCTGAGGATATACCTCCAGGCCACTAAGATTACGCGAGTAAGGCTATGCCTTTGGGGTTTCTGTGAGGACGAGAGGACATATTTATTTAACTTTTATATGTGTTGTATTTCAGTTACTGATGTATGTCTTAACTCTTATACCTCATATCATTTTGTTTATCGGCTTGTATTAAGTAGCCGAGTCCCGGACGTGGGACATGCTTTTGTGAACTGGTAATGCATGCTCTGTTAGTAATAGAATCTTACTATTATTATACGTGACTTGGGCGACTGACTATTTCAAGGCTTAAGGTTCAGTATGATGAGCTGTGAACAGAG
Organism: Ruellia speciosa; assembly: GCA_001909325.1. NCBI lineage: Eukaryota > Viridiplantae > Streptophyta > Magnoliopsida > Lamiales > Acanthaceae > Ruellia > Ruellia speciosa. The sequence goes on from MAYD01580617.1 coordinate 8,688, forward strand.
GGGACTAGCTTCCTGAAATCCAGCGTACTCTGATGTGATAGGATTAGGGAGTATGGTTAGCCTTAGCATCGAGCTTACTGAGGGTTAGGCCGTAGAATCCAAGGTAAGTTAGGTGTGGCGCTAACATCGTCCGACCACGGGGATCGGGGTGTTACAATAAAGATATAAAAGGTCATAAGCTCAAATTGGCTAAACCTAAAGGGATTAATGTAGAGTGTAGGAGTTAAGGCTAAGGGCTATTAGGTGCCTAAATCATTTCCCTAATATGAATCTCAGGCAGTCTCAACATGCATTGCAATTATAAGTTCTAGGATCCATTTAAATTTCCTAGTTCACATAGCAATAAAAATAAAGCTCAAATCTCACCAAATAGGGCTAAAAGTGGTCTAAGAAAGAATAGCATACGAAAATCGAGGGGGAGCATAAGAACTCAGGCAATCGAGAGGGTCTGATAGTATGACCCCAGTGGCTGATAGTATGGGCTGCGACTATATAGCTATTTTGTGTCCCACTACCAAGAGCATACGGAGCAATGTATGCCTTGGATGTTTCATGCACTAGTAGTTGATATCCTGGTTCCTATGGTAAAAATACTCCCTGATGGGAGCCTGGGCCATAGATCGGCTAGTGACGCTAGTCTCGGGGAGCATCTGTTGCATGTATGCTCTTATAGTCTCCATAAAAGACATCCATTGATCCTGGATATCTTGTGAAGTCATATTCTTATAAAAGGATTCCAGCGGGCCCCTTGGAGGAATCGCATGTGGTTACCCCATAGGGGAGGTATTATTGTATCCACAATGCCCTGATATCCATCTGGAGGGATTCGACGAACCATCACTGTCCATCAGCGTATCTTGATCGCCTGTCTGTTGCTGCGTAGGTGCAGGTGGTGTTGTCATTCGTGATGGATTTGGAACTACTCGCCTGTAGACGAACTTCCCTGAATGCAGTGTGTACGACGTATCCAACTTGAACAAGGATAAATGTTTCAAGGTCTTGAATGACAATAAGTGTTTAAGTTTCTTGACAATGGAACTAATTTGTTGGACTAGAAAGTAATTCCAAATAACCAACAAAACGCCTCGAAGTCAAGAAGATGGCACACTCTCAAAATGTAAGGAATTTGTATTAAATGCAGTAAAGAACTATATAAGTTTGTAATCCTGATTTTCGGACATTTATAAATTAAACAAAAATGCTATAAATACTAAGTGATAATGGACGATTATAGGATGGTTTCTTTGGACCACCAATGCTATGCATTGTGAAGTCATGATGGGATAACCGTCCCTCAGTCAAGTCTTCTTTGCAGCATTGAATCTAGTCTTCAATCGGTCCTGGAGGCATGGTGACCTTGTATGGAGGTCTGAAGTCTTGGCGGCCCTGCAGGATGAATGGTTTTATCGCCATTGGTCCATCTGTGGGCCATTGGCCCTTCTATCTTCCCTTGACCATGAGGACTATCGACTTTGGTTGAATCTGAACTTGGCATCGGTTGAAATAGCTGACATGGCAACAGTTCGTGGTAGTCGTGGTCATCTTTTTATCTTAGCGTCAATTGTTCTACTTATATTTATTTATAATTCGTTTGTTTAGCATCTAAATAGTGTTCATTTACTTATATTCATGAACTATTTGCGGACTAAATGAAGAAGCAAATTTAAAATTTTCTAAATTCTTAAATAGTACATACACAACTTTAAAGTTTGTATGGGTATTCCCAGTCCGGTTACTATACAGATTTTGCTATTTTTCCACAATGCAGAACTGTTCAAAATGGGTCGGAATATGTTCAAAATGGGTTGAAATATGTTTAAAATGAGAATTTATTCAATTTTCCATACAAAAAATATACTATCCATAAATACAA
>MAYD01580851.1:0-10285 GCA_001909325.1 Ruellia speciosa
TATTAATTGATCATCCATCACATGTAAAAATTTTATTGGTTTAATTTTAGTGGCAGGAAGGTGGATGTTAATAAGTCACAAATTTAAAAGTTTGACTTGTTAATAGTAATTTTTTATATCCGATAAATATATTATTAAAATATTATAAATAGATAAGCTGAGACTTGGGTTAGTTTGATTGTGAATTAAAAATTGAGGTTAAACTTAAAATTTTAGGTTAACTCCCAACTTATTAAAAATCCATTTTAAGTTACCAAACGAGACTCGTATTGCTAACCAGTGCCAAAAAACTATAATAATAGCCTCCACTTGATTAGTATCTATAGTCTAATTTTACCAACCAAGGTTGAAAACTTGAGTTAGTAAGCAAAATCTCAATCCCCTAATCTATATAAATACACATTTAACCACACTTACTATTCAATTCAACTCGAATATAAAATGCTAATTTTTTAAAAAAATTTAATTCTTTTAATAAATTAATATGATTAATATTTTATTTTAAAATTGTGAATTGAAAATCTAATATATATACTAAAAATATACCATATCAATTTTTTATTAGTAATACTATTATTATTTGCTAGATTATATAAATATATGTTTATTATTATATTTCTTGAGTTGAAAATTCGGTGGAATTGGATTTTTTTTTAGTATTTTCTTATAAATATTTATTATTATAGTCATTTAGTTGAAAATTCGGTGGAATTGGATTTTAAAATTTTTATTTTTTCAATACATATATTTTGAATGGGGATTGGGGTTTGGTTTAATTTTGAATTTTAATTTTAGGGTTGGAGTTCGAATATTTACATGTTCCTATTCTTTTCTTTTTCATCAAATATAATATATAAAAAAAATGAAAGAAGTATAAGGTAATGATCGAATTGAAAGAATGATGACAAAATATTATTTTAGAGGAATTCCTAAGGATGAAGGTGAGGTTAAAAAAGAAGTGAAGAGAAAAATTGTAAAAATAATGAAAAAGTTCTTAAAATAGAAGACGATAATTTGGTTATAAATTTACTAAATATAAAAATGGTTCCGGTTTCATCCTTTCTGCCATTGCCAACTCTCGTAATCATTCATCCATAGACCTTTGCCAGGAACCTATTCGCACGCGCCGCCGTGTTTCTTCCCCGAACCATCTTCCCCATTTCTTATATAACCCGCCAATTCGCCACAAAAACAGAGAATCAAGAGTTTTGCTGTAACCCAATTGGTAATGGCCTCGTACATGGGCAGCACAAAGCCATCCGCCCCACCCGCGCCCGAATCCGATCAACCGCGGGTCGCCTACCCTTACGGCCCCCCCAATCAACAACCTCCGGCCACCCACTCCTTGCCCTATGCCCCTATTTCCGGCGCCACTTCATTTGGGTCCGCCTCCAATCCACCGCCTCAGGGTTATGGGTACGGGTACTACCCGAATTACCAGCCACCGCCGCCTCCGACTCAGCAGGACGTGTACGGTTCTGTGTTTCCGCCGGGGACGCACCCGGATGTGATTCGGAACTTCCAGATGGTGGACAGGAATCGAAACGGGTATATTGAAGAAAGGGAGCTTCAAGAAGCTCTCGCTTGGAATTATCAGAAGTTCAGCCTCGGTACTCTGCGCCTCCTCATCTTCCTCTTCAGGAATTCCGGCGAATCTTCTGCAAGAATTGGTGAGGTTTATGTCTTTTATTTTGTTTGTTTGTTTAATAATTCGTTAGTTTATTATCTGCGAGTTCAATTCCTGTTTTTGATGAATGGTTTTTTTAGTGTAGTAGGCTTCCAGCTCTTTTTTGTTCTTTCCCTTGGATGATAGCTTGGATTATTTAGCGTCTAATTTGGGGTCTTGATCAATGTCAATAATTACCTTAACTGAATAAAGAACAAGTTTAATCCTTTTTAAAGTGGATGTGGCGTGTGTTCAACTGGAAATTCCATGTGATCGGTCTGTTTGCCGAATGCTGCTGTCTCCGGGCCATAAATACATTGATTCGTCTTTTATTATGTGATCACTTAAGGAAGAGGAACTTAAATGTTTATAAGTCATCGGAATGTAAGGCCCTGTTTGGCAATTAGCTGATAGTTGTTTGGCTGGTTGTATTAGTAGATAAAAGTGTTTGGTAAAATAACTGTGTGTTATATAAATATAGAAAGAATCTGTAAAAAAAAAAAAAAATATACTTCAAAATTAGCTTTTCAAAGCCCAAAAGTTAATTCAAAATGCTATTTATCAAACACGGTTTGAACCAATTAAACCGGTAAATAGTTTTCAAACAACTAAAAGATCGCCAAAGTATTCCTTTCGGGAATTTTTAGAGTGCGTTGGAATCTGTCTTCTTTTTGTTTTTATTGAAAAATAAGACAATGGAAGAGAAGTGGTCTATAGAAAATTTAGGACAAAAATAGTTATAGTTTCTCAAGATAAGATAAGGAAGGACAAGGAGCAGAAATTTGTACTTGGGGCTTCACTAATTCTAACACTACGATGAACTCCTGAAAAATGTATTTGGGGCCTGGGGTACTATGCTTCCAGCCCTGCAAACCCCACGCTTATGGGATCAGCATGGGCACTGGTTCACAATCTGGTCAGGGTTTGCACTAGTATCCTTTGATTTGGTATTGTGTTTTGGAGGAGGAAAAATATAATGCTGTTATTTAAATGAGCCGTGTGTTATGTATGTAAGTGGGAGTGTGGACAACATTTGACCATTTATTTCCTTTTTCAATTAGTTGTGCAGTGTAACACATTGGCCTGCTATCATTTCGTCTGTCTTTTTGGTATACATGGTGTTTCTTTTTTGTGTGAAACGTTTCATATGGTGTTGTGAGTATTTGTTTTTTAATCATTGCTTAGTTTGTTTTTGTAATTTGGGAATACCAACATTCTCATTATTTCTTGGTTCTTTGTAAAAACATGCAGGTCCCAAAGAGTTTGCAGACATATGGAATTGCCTTGGCCAGTGGCGGGTAAGTGAAGAAACTTAGATTCGGATTATGTTCTATGTTTTTTATTGATTCTTTATAAGAAAACAGTGTGTGTCAAATTGTCAAATTTACTGAAAGTAGATTCCATAAGATATGATTATAGCATGCCATGCTCCAGTTATATCAAGATGGCATGTTTTACAAGCTTTATAAATAAAATTCCTTTGAACTGATGCAAGTAGCATAGTGTAGCTCTGGATATTTTGACTTGTTTTTTAGGAAACAGGATTATAGTTGTGGACGGCACAAGAAGTTGCTGCATGTTTCCTGTATTTAATCTGATCATATTATTATGTATTTTCTAGGTTGTTTCTCATACTGACGTTGTAGAAATGAACTCATTCTCCAAATAGTGTATTACAGTAGATTTTGTGATTTAGAGCTTTGTCAGTGGCACAGAATGTTTATATATATGTGTGTGTGTGAAAGCATGTAATTTTTAGAAAAAAGTTTTAAGTTCTGTATATGCTGGCAGAGACAGGTAGCATCCAACACCTGGGATAACAAAGGGTAGGAAGAAATGAAAGGATTATATAAGTGCGAAGGAAGAGGAATTATAAAAATAAATAAATCGAAAACAAATTATGAGGGTATGGGATTGGTATATGACAGGGGAAGTGCCAATACACTCTTCATGAGATTAAAGAAGAGGAGCACATTGTGTAGATTTGGAATGTATCTAAGAGAGTACGGCATGGATTATAAGGAACATTAAATGTGTCTGAATGGTACTTGATCTCAATTTTTTAGAATCTTCGAATGTGTACCCTCTATTCCATTCATGATCTGTTTAGCATTTTACATTGTAAAATTTCAAGCCTTTCAACTGAGAAATGTTCAATATGATGGGACTATATATAAATGGTAATTGCTCTTGAATTGTGTGTAACTCAATTGTCTTTACCTTGGCAACATTGTAGGGCATTTTCGAAAGGTTTGATAGAGACCGGAGTGGGAAAATTGATGCTGGGGAATTGAGGGATGCCCTGTATGGTCTTGGATATGCATTGCCTCCTTCTGTTCTGCAAGTTTTGATTTCTAGGTACGATGATGGCAGTGGACGTCGGGTGGATCTGAGTTTTGACAGTTTTATCGAGTAAGCCCCTGATCTTGTAATTATCCTATGTGTTTGGTTTTTACCTTTTTCCTAGCGGCATGTATCCTCACAATCTCATTGGTTCTCTTTTTCTTTTTCTGATCCTCAGGTGTGGGATGATTGTAAAGGTGAGCAACAATTCTATTTCCAATTTGGATTGTATTTTTCAAATTATTTTCTCTAGTCTAGATAGAAGTTGCAGCTTTCTGACAAAGCTAAGGTTTTTGACTCAAATCCAGCATTAATTTGATAACCATAAATATAATTAAGTTGCGCTCAAGCTGTTGATATGTATGTTATAAAGCTCAAGGAATTATTGCTTGACTTAATGTGGGACTAAATATATCATATGTATATATTAGAAAATTTTTATGTTAAGTTGAACTGTAGTAGTCGAGTTAACTCATTGCTCAAACTTGACCGTAGAAAATCTCGGCTGAGACTGTCAGTTTTTTGGATATAAAACCTTGACTTGACTCTATTTCAATACTTGATTGCCATCTTATTCTGTATCTAAAATGATTAGTGGAATTGTTTGTAGTCATTGGAATTTCTCTGACATGAAGGGGCCTTTCTCAATAATGTTTGTATTTCAATGCAATTTTTTTCAGGGCTTGACAGAAAAATTCAAGGAGCAGGATCCGCGTTACACTGGATTAGCAACACTATCATATGATGCATTCTTGTCAATGGTAATTCCGTTCATTGTTTCAGATTAGCTGCTGCATCTGATGATACATTTGGATCATTTGTTTGTGTGGTTCGATGAGAACTTTGTACGCACAAAAAAGATGGCAGTGGCCGTTTGTGTGCTGCGAATGGCTGTTGATGTCTTTTCACTGCCTTGTGTTTTGAATGACCAAAGTCAGTGAAAAGGCTTGTACATTCTGTGGTGTAGTAGAGACTAGAGAAGTAGAGAGAGCATTGGCTTTGTGTTTGAAATGGTGTGGTTTTGTGGAATTAAATGGTTATGGTTGTTGAATGTTTTTTAGTACATTTGTGTATTTTTATAAATGGTTCTATTGATTTGCTAGAATGCCCGTATTGCCCTCCTTCGTTGTTATCCTTACTTAGCTTAGCTTTAATCGGAGAGTGTTGAATGAAACTCCTTTGTAGACATCCTTAGCTTCCTTAATTCCTTCCTTCCTTATTGCCCTCCTCGGTTGTCAAGTTATTAGTGCTATACATAATTTTTTAGAATGGTATTATAAAGACTATTTTATCCCGTCTAAATATAATAATATAGTTGGTGACCAACCCTTTCTTAATAGCATTGATAAAATTAAGGTAAACTTAGAAAGACATGATATATTTTACCTCGAAGGCGAGAATGACCATCTATTTTGATTCTATATTTGGTGTAGAATAACAATTAAAATGATACAAAGGAATATATTTTTAATATATTTATTTATTGCAGATAATTTTTTATTAACATTATTTTTTCTTTGAAGTGGTTTTTATGGTAAAATTAAAAATTAATATATATATATATATATATATATAAACAATATTTTTAAAATAATGCATCTAAATAGTCATTATTGAATTATGAATATTATGTCCTTGAATATTATAAAATCTCTGAATATTATTGAATAGTATGGATTTCAAGGTGTATATGAGTTGAGTCGAGTTTGAATGATTGGATGCTCGAACTCAGCTCATGTAAAAACCATAATGTTCATATTCGAGCACGAGTAATAATCAAATCGTTATTGGGGCAAATTGTATGGTCTGTTATTTTAGACAAAATAATATCAAAATGCATGTATATTAGACTATTAGAATAAATTTAAAATATTCCATTTCAACTATCCTAAAAAGAACAAGTAAGCCATAAAAAGGAGTATGTTATAAAATGTTTATTTAATATATAAATATATAACTTATAAATGCAACAAAATATAGTGGGCAACAGAAATGGAAAATGGTGGAAAATGTGATTTGCTTATTTCATTCTATATGTTAGCACCTTATTTATAGATACAAATAGTGGTGATTAGTCATAACATATGATGAGTAATCTCATTAGATTTCAGATTTAAGTATACCGTACTTTTTACATAGAAAAGAAGTCATTTGGCAAAATATGGGACACCTACGTTGATACACAACATAGCAAGAATTGTGCCGCCAACATTATTCTGTTGTTCAGGATTTGAAGGTCTGTGAATAAAAATGTTGGATAATGTGGGATTGGATCAAAAAAATGCTAAACTAAATATTACATGAAAATATCTCAAACTCAAATAAAATAGAATACCTCATACTCAAGGTTTAGTTGATTCTGCAAATACTACACTCGCAAGAGTTGATTGATCAATAAAATAAATTTGTAAAAGTTGATTGATTCATAACTTTTTATGATAATTTATTTATTCTTTGTTGACCAATCAACTCCTGCGAATGTAGTGCTCCAGATAGAGTCAACGTCGTTGATCAAGTCTCCCATAGTGAAGGTTTAGAAATTAATTTCTTTCGCTAGTTGAGCTCCCTCCTAATTGAATAATTATTAGGAGTAATTGGCAAAGTCGTGAATCACACTATTGCTGTAACATTTTTAAGCACTATTTTAGAGAATCAAGCTCGTTAGCAAATCACTTGGCAAAGAGAGGAGCAAGTCTAAGTGTTAATCGTGACCTTTCTATAATGATTTTGATTGCCAAGCTAGTTCAGTGCTTGAGGCTCGTGGAGTTGAAAACTGAACCTAGCCTGCGGTACTGACCTCGATAAAGCCAAACTAAATCGAAAGCTATTGATTTGTCCAAAATCGAAATGTAGGGTAATCGCTGAATTATCCCAGTTTGTTTAGTACGTGGGTGGGGTCTCCCTCCAATGGCTTCTCACAAAGCAGTGATAGGTTTCCACCATCTGAGCTAATGGAATAGGTGGATTAAGTCTATTCAAGGCTCATTTCTCCCCAATCTTTTCTTGTATTCTCTGTTTTGGCTTCTGATGGAGACTTTGATTATGCGTTGGTCTAGTTGCCCGCCCTGAAATCTTAGATTTCATGATTATGTTGGGTTGAAGCTCAGGCCATAATAAGATTAGTCGAGTTTTCTTTGACACCCTGTTCACGGATCCCATGCGTCTCCCTAGTCACAGATCCCATGTATGATGTATCTTATCTCCCCAGTCGAGTCTTGATCTTTTTGCTTCTCGTCACATTGAGTTTGTCTCCAGTGACGCAACTAGTTTTAAAAATAGTTGGATATTGTCCTGTTTGGATTAGGATGGAATACAGGATCCCGTGGGTTTGTGCGTGAATATTTGTCCTCTTAGTATTTTGCCTTTTAATAAAATTAAAATGGGACAGGAGAGAACTATTTCAAAATTAAGCTGTGATATAAGCTCATTTTATCAAGTCAATATTTTAACAAATCACTTCACGAGCAGAGTTTATTTTTACTCTCATCCAAATTGAATTACACCGTCAAGGAATAAATACTCCAACTATCTCTTAATATTTTATCATCAGAAAAATGTACAAATATTAATAAAAGGACCATTCAACAAGGTGCTCACCGCCACGAACCAAATTTATCCATGTTGGTTGTTAAGCGATAAGTGATTCTAAAAGAAAGATAAATTACAATTTCCGACCATAAATACAAACCGAAGGGAAAGGCTACGAGGCAGGCATCATCAACATGGTACGAGTTATATTTCAAAAAAAATAGGTTACTAGTGACAATTTTAAAACACAAACATAACAAATATTTCAACTGCAAAAAAATATTCATTTGTAATTTCACTAGCATCAATATCATGTCTAACCGGATCAAAAAACATCAACTGTGAATAAAGTAAACCAAAATGGTGCACAAGTATCATCCATAATACATCTGAATAAAGAGCGTCACCAATATGAAAAATAAACCGCCATGCCAAACCAAAATGTATGCCATTTCTAGGAAATATTTTACTTCTGCACTTGCCTCTAACACAACTCATCAAATCAAAATCCAACATGATATGATCCCCACTTAAAAGATGCGTTGTGGTCTCCCCATTGTACTCTTCAAGTACAAGCACCGAACCTGTGATCAAGAAACAAAAGCTATGAATGATCAAATCTTGGATGATAAGAGATACTGTAAGCAAACAACAAAAGGACAACATAGTGGCAAATTAATTTTCACAGGACTCTACTGTTGGACAGGCAGCAATGAATGAATATAAGAGAAACCAAGGAGGGTCTGCCTTACATTCTGCCAATTCTTCTTCAAAAGTGAAACTAGGAAGTTAACACTCATCTGCACATTTTGAAAGATTTGCTTCTCCTCCATGTCGAGGTTCCCAACTGCAACACCCATGCAGAGCACCTTTTTCAATTGGAACTTCACGGTGGCCTTGGTCTCGTTCACCTTTGACTCAAGTGATTCCTGGTGAGTCACAAGAGTGGGGAACTTGCCTGCATCATTTTAGTTTGAATAAGAACCAATAGCAGAATCATCAAATTATTCATCTAGATGGAATGCAGTCTTGTCTTCAAACAGATTATGCCACATACGTACAGAATACAGATTCATAATAATAGTGGGACAAGACCTTTCGAGAAAAAGTTGAATCTCATAAAGTTGCATATCTAGGGAAGAAAACTAACAGTATTGCTATGATCTGACCATACACAAATTGAAAGATGAATAAATGAATTCATAGATGCATTCATCCCCCACTTATCTTGCCAAAAATCAAATTTCAGAACCATCCAAATTCAATTGAGCACGTAGAATTTAGAACTTGCCTGCCTTGTTAAGGCCAGGGCCCAAAAGACGAGGAATCTGCTTAATAACAGCTTCAGAGGCCATGAAAGCATGATATTTCTTTGCAAGCTTCTTTACCAATTTCTTGTTTTTGTTCAGCTTCTTCAGAGCCTCAACATCCATGGACTCAAGACCAATCTTCTCAGCCTGCAGAAATAATGGTAACAACCACACATAATTGATTATACTGCTGCATTTCAAACTTTAAGCAAAGCAATTGAATTCCATGAGCAGGCAAGATAGCAAAAATATTTTGCCATGAAAAGCAACATTCAAATGCATCGTGAGCGCATCAAATAGTCGCATACTTAACTGTTGCACACCATATAAAATAATTAACACTGATTAGACAAATTATACTGGGTGCTCTATCGAAAAAATGCATCGTGAACGCATCAAACAGTCGCATACTTAACTGTTGCACACCATATAAAATAATTAACACTGATTAGACACATTATACTGGGTGCTCTATCGAAAAAATGCATCGTGAACGCATCAAATAGTCGCATACTTAACTGTTGCACACCATGTAAAATAATTAACACTGATTAGACAAATTATACTGGGTGCTCTATTGAAAAAATGTGTAATAGATTCTTGACCATGATGAATAACAGCAAGCATTAAGAAACCTCATCTATTCTAGACAAGCAGAATATAAATACATTTTAATAGCACTCAAGGTGACAATTTTCAATATACTGTTTCCTGGAATCATATCTGGTCAGTACCCTTTTACTTACGAGCTTGAAAATACCAACAGAAAAAGTTGATTCACGATATAGTTACCGGAATTAAAAATGAGTGTAGCATTAAAGCCAAAACCAAATTAATAACAGGGGGATTAGATGTGAACCTCCTCAACATGCTGAGCATCACCAAGCATACAGATCTTCATTTTGGGCCTCGGAATATGGGGCAACTTCACAGAGCCACTGAAACGTTTGTCCTTCTGGGGATCATAGTTCTTCAGTCCAATCTGCAGCTCAATAGTTTCCGTAAAGTTACGCTTCTTCTCCTTACATTCTGAAACAATCACCGAGATGGCTTCCCTCAAGGCTTCACTTTGAAGCTTACTGCAAAAATATTACAAGATCGTATCAGCTTAAAGTTGTTCCTGTTGTTGAAGGACTCATAAACAATAATACGAAAAATAAATAAACAAATAATCTGCATAGCAATACACAAAAGTCGGAACACAAGGAAATGCATCAACACAGTACTTAAAAATACAAATCGATAACACACCTATCCGTTTTGCAACATCTATTGACTGTAACACAACCAGCAAATCAATTTATTACCACCAGAACTTCCACAACAACAAAAAATAAATAGCACAGACCAATATTCTACGATTCCGTATCAAACTCAATTAAAGTTCAATCACTAATAAAACGGAGGAAATCGGCAACAGGACGTATATAAACAAAAA
>MAYD01580864.1:0-12772 GCA_001909325.1 Ruellia speciosa
CTTCCGTTTCAAAATAATCGCACCGTTAGCATAGTAAACACTATTTACATATTTTAGTTTAACTAACATTTGTAACTTATACTTAAAAAAAAAAATAGTCATGTGGGGTCTTGTTAGATTCGTCTTAATGAGTATTTTCAAAATATCAAATTTATATATTTTTTACTTATTGATAATTAACGATATTAATAGTTAAAGTTATGTATCGGCAAACGTGCCAGTAAGAAATGTTGCAAACATTTTGAAACGGAGGTAGTATTTAATAATCAATTCAAGAAAAAGTTAGAATTTATTCTTAATCAAAATAAATTTTAGAGTTAATTCTCTATTTTTTTAAATTTAAATAATTAAATACACTAAAACCTTACCCTAACTAAATTAATAATTTTTAATAATGATAAATAATGTTTTGAAAAAACATAAGAAATTTATTTACTTTCTTAATTAGCATAAAAAGAAAGGCGCATGAGGCAGTATATAAAGAGCTTGAGGTCCACAAAATTCAGGTGAGAAATTAATAATAAGCAAAGTGAAAATGGGAAAGGGCATTTTGGTCATTTGAGGCAGCATAGTCCCCTTGAATTTCAATTTTTCATTGAGAGCTCAAATTGTTGATCCATTTTCATTCATCAGTTTTCACCTGCCCACCTTTGTTCAAAGTAGAATCTACTCCTACAGAGTACAGAGTGCAGCCTCCCCTCCCCACTGCCATTTCTCTGCAACTTCCACAATTTCAGGGACCCAAAAATGGCTTCCAGTTCCCTGCAAGCTCTGAGTCCAACTCCCACCGCTCTTCTCGTCCCCAAACCTGAGCCAAACCTCGATCCCTTTGATCAACCCTTGCCGCCCTCCGCCTTTCCCCAACTCTTTCCCGCCCGCACTAGTTATCTTTCCCAGATTTTCCCCTCTTCCTTCGGGGATAACCTCCGCCGAAACGGGGCCGCCCACTTTCTGCCGGATGCCGACCCCAATTCGCGCGCTATCGTCCCTGTACCCGCCCCCAACCCACAAGTTCAACTCACCGGCGTAGTCCTGACGCCGCGCGGCGGCGGCGGCAGAGTCCATCCCCGGTCGTCGGAGCTGGTGCGGGTCACGGATCTCAAGGTCGATGACCACAGGTATTTCCGCGAATCAGTCCGGGTGACCAGGATGCTCTACGACTCCCTGCGCGTGTTTGCAATCGCGACCGACGAGAACCGCCAGGACCCGATGTCGCCCCACCGGAGATCTAGAGCCGACCTCAAAGCCGCCGCGTGGATGCGGGAGCAAGGGTTATGGATGAATCGCGACAAGCGCGTCGTCGGGTATATCCCCGGTGTCGTAATTGGGGACGTATTCTTCTTCCGGATGGAACTCTGCATCCTAGGATTGCACGGCCAGGTGCAGGCCGGCATCGATTTCGTCCCCTCCAGCCAGAGCTCCAACGGCGAACCTATTGCCACAAGCGTCATCGTCTCTGGCGGATACGAGGACGATTACGATGCAGGGGATGTCATAATCTACTCTGGCCACGGCGGCCAGGACAAGCACGGCCGCCAGGTCATGAGCCAGAAATTGGAGTCGGGGAATCTGGCATTGGAAAGGAGCATGGCCTACAACGTCGAGGTAAGGGTCATTCGTGGTTTCAAATCCAACTCTGGTGTCAGCGGTAAGGTTTATGTATACGATGGATTGTACCGAATAACCGATACTTGGTTCGATACTGGGATATCAGGGTTTGGTGTTTTTAAGTATAAGCTTGTTAGGATTCAGAATCAGCAGCAAATGGGGACTTCAATAATGAAATTCGCGGCGGGTTTGAGAACCCAGCCATTGAATTGTCTACCACAGGGTTATGTTAGGATTGATTTGTCGCGGGACAAGGAGAAGTTCCCGGTGTTGTTCTACAATGATGTTGATGGGGATCACGATCCTCTTTACTACGATTATCTTGTGTCCAGTGTGTTTCCTCCCTATTTGTATTGTAACAAGAGTGTCCATGGATGTAATTGTGTTGGAGGGTGTTTGGAAGGTTGCTTCTGCGCGATGAGGAATGGGGGCGAATTTGCTTATGATTCGAATGGAATTTTGGTGAGGGGGAAGCCGGTGGTTTTCGAGTGTGGGCCGCATTGCAGCTGCCCTCCCACTTGCCGGAATAGGGTGACACAAGGTGGGATCAAGGCAAGATTTGAAGTTTTCAGGTCGAGGGAGACGAGTTGGGGAGTGAGGGCATTGGACATAATCCAGGCAGGTTCGTTCATCTGTGAGTATGCGGGTATTATTCTTACTCGTGTGCAGGCTCAGGTGTTCACGATGAATGGCGATAGTTTGATCTACCCGGGTCGTTTTTCTGAAAGATGGAAGGAATGGGGGGATGTGTCGAAAGTATTCCCAGAGTACAAATTGCCAAACATTCCATCAGTCCCGCCCCTGGATTTTGCCATGGATGTATCAAGAATGAGGAACTTGGCCTGCTACTTGAGCCACAGCTCAAGCCCAAACGTCATGGCGCAGCCCGTGTTGTACGATCACGATAACGTGTACTTCCCACGAATAATGCTGTTCGCGATGGAGAATATCCCACCCATGAGAGAGCTGAGCATTGATTACGGTGATCCTAATGGTGCGGCTGATGAGTCAGCCGTGAAGCTTGCTATCTGCAACTAGTTTCGTCTGGTTTAGGTGTTCCCCATGGATTTTGATCTTGCCGGTTGGGCTTTTTGATACATTTGCTCCCCTGGGCTATCCTAAACATTCTTTCTTTCGATAAAACATCGCTCTTTTGGGGTTAACTTAGGAAATTAAGATGTAAACTGTATGTGTTCTTGTGTTCTCCATTAATAGACCAATGGATGATGGGTGGGATGGTGTTGGTCTGATTAGAGGCAGTTTATATATATATATATATATATATATGTATATGCATATGTATACAAGAGGAGCCTATAATCTCTGTAGTATATGAATGCAGTGGTTATAAAGGAAAAAGGAGCTTTGCTAAGTGAACAAATTCTCAATTTACTGTTAATTGTTCTCAAAAATATTTTCAACAATTGGGCAGAAGTCACCCAGTGACAACGATGAAGTTTTTTGTTGCGTAATTTTAACGAATTATTATTGAAAATACTTTCAACAACAGGTCAGTACTCAACACCCAATCCTTGCTGGGGTTTTCACCTTTTTGTAATGTGGTGTGGAGATGAGATTAGTGGAAATATTGATGAATGGACGACAATGGACGATACATGTCCCACCCACAGGGAACAAATCACTAAAATAAAATCTTGGCCGCACGTAGATAAAGCAAATTACTCCATTAAAAAAAATACAGTATAATTTTAAAAATATTATAAGTTGAATAAAATGAGTTATATTATATTAAAATGTATTTTCATCGAATAACAAGGATGTATTTATAACGCCCTTCTAGAGCTTGCGGTTTTGGAGCCGCGTTTTTCGATTCTGCGGTTCGATTTTGCGAGGCCTGGCCCAGACCCATTTTTTGTCCGGCCCAATTTCCTTTTCTAAGCTCAAAAGCCCTAACCCTAGCTCATTTCTCCAATTTTCGGCAGTCATTTTCCCTTTTCTTCCTCCTCAAGACTTCTTAGTTCTTCTCTTTGGGGCATTGGATCAAGGCTTGATTGGGGTGTTCTTGATAGAGAGGTAAGGTTTCTGGTCTCATTTGCAGATTGTGGGTTTGAGTTTCAGTTTTCAGAATCCTTTGGAATGGTTTTGTGTTGTAGGATTGGATTTGGAGCATTTAGGAGGAAACCTTAGATTTCACTGAGCTTCCAATCCCGATTTTGGAAGGCAAGGGATTATTTATGTGTTTTCTGGTTTTTCCTACATTTTTTCTTCATTTGCTGCCGTTCTGGATACCTTCGCGCTTTTGGGCTCGCGGTATTGGATTCCGCGAGGCCAGATGCCACGAGGTTCGGAGTTTGGTTTTGCAGTGTTTTCTCAACATGTTGGTTTTCTGGTTCTGTTCAGGGCTCGCGAAATCCATCCGCGGGATTGGATTCCGCGGGGTGGATTTCGCGAGGTGGTGATGTGACAGTCACTGGATTTCGCGGATGACACGGATTTGGAGATTTTGAGGGCTCGCGATATTCGGCCGTGGAATCGGATTCCGCGGGCCAAAACCGCGAGGCCTGCCAGTGTGCATTTTTGGATTCTGTGATTCTGTTCTGTTTGGTTTTGATATTCTGTTATGGTATGATTGAGGTTTTATGTTCTGGAGTTCATTATGAACATGTTGTTTGCTAGGTGAGGTTAAATACATGAGCATTGATGGTCATTGGTCTTGTGATACTTGGGATGGATTGTCGAGCATGCGAACCTAGAGGGTTAGGTGTTTTGACACTTTAGTTATGTTGTACATGATGAGACTTACATTGGCATGAGCCTATACGTGGCTGTGGCAAGCCGTTGTACTTTTCATGATATTGCATATATTCGTTCCCTGGTAGGAATGGCAGATCCTCCCGGCACAGTGTGTTGCGGTGGATATTTTCGTCCTTGGTTGGGATGGCAGATCCCTGCAGCTGGTAGCGCGAGATATCGTCCTCACGAGCAGTGTGGATGATTGAGATATGTTTCCCCTGAGCGGTCCTGGGAGTTGATGCGATCCTCCGGCCGTGGGATTCATATCGCCCGGGTTTAGGTGTCGGCTTAGGCATGCATTGCACCTCATCACAGGCATCATTCACATCTTTACTTTCTTGCTTGTCGTGGTTGAAGCACCGGTATGGGACGGTGTGATGTTTTACTTATATGTTATTGTTTGCTTCCCCTTTTTCCCTTTATTTATATCCCTTGCTCAGTACGTTGTACTGAACCCCTGGGCTTTATTTTATAGATCCTCCTGGAGGCACAACTGATCATTGACTGGGATTGGGTACAAGCGGTTAGATAGATAGGATGCATTATCTGCTGCACTATACATTTTTCCATTGCTACTTTTGTTTCCTGATTATGCTTTCCTGGATGTTGCTATTAGTACTTATGGCTAGCCTGATACTGTTGATAGTAGTTGAGTTGGTCCTAGCGGGACATTGACTGATAGTCCGTACTTTTACTCTTAATTGGCATGCAAGACTTAATTAATGGTTTAATTCCTTATGTGGTTGTGTGTTTTGCCCAGCCTTGTATCATGTAGTCTAAGCTAGCTGGACACTAGTTTAGATCAACTGGTACGACGGTAGCGTGCCAAAATGGTTCGAAATTTTGGGGCGTTACAGAGTGGTATCACAGCCTGTGCGCTCTAAGAACCTATAAAAATTGGATAGACATAGGTGGTGAGAGTGTGCGGGGGTTGTATATAGACTAGGAGTTGCATTATGATTCTGCACTTTTGAATTTTAGGTCTGTGCTACCCACGGTAACGGACCACGGAATGGTATTCCGCTGGAATTTTCGTGGGGACTCCAGTGAGCCTTAAGTTGATTATCGTTATTCCGCTTGATTTTATTGTGATATCCTGCTTTACTAACTATAGGGCGAGATAGCTGACCCACTGACCTTGCCTTAGTTCAGGATGCCGCCGAGACGCGTAGTAGGGACAGGTCGTCGGGGGTAGGCCTCGATGGAACCCCGCACCGCCCATGGGTGATAGAGATGGGGATTTTGACGAGGGAGTTGTTCAGGATGACGTAGGAGTCGAGGGCGGCGAGGTACCGCAGGGGCAGGGGGCGGGTCATGTGCCCCAGGGACAGAGAGCAGGGCAGGGGCAGCCGGGGGCAGTGCCGGCCTTTTACCCTGTAGCATTTCTTCAACAGGTAGTGACACTGGTAGAGACTCTGCATGCCCCAGCTCAGACTACAGCAGGACCGGCGCAGCCTGCCCATATCGACTACGTGGATTTGGCCACACGACACCGACCTCCGACGTTTGCTGGAGGGGTTGACCCATTGGCTTTCGACTACTGGATTTATCATATCACCAGGGTGTGTCAGCATATCGAGTGTCCTGAGGATTAGAGGGTTGAGGTTGCATCCCAGTACTTGACAGGTGCAACCTTACAGTGGTGGCGCGTGAGTGAGGAGATGCTGAGGGCTAGACCCATGTTTGGATAGGAGCAGTTCAGGTACTCGCTGAGGTCTCACTTTTTCACACCACAGATGTTAAACGCTAAGCGGCGTGAGTTCCTGAGCTTAGTTCAGACAGATGACATGATTGTGACCAGATATCAGCAGAGGTTTGTGCAGCTGATGAGGTATGCTCCGGAGTTGGTTCCGATAGAGGCAGATAGAGCGCAGCGATTCATCGATGGCCTGAAGACCGATATTCGGACGGGCTACGGATTTACCCAGTACACCTCGCTAGCCGATGCATACGATCAGGCCTTGTTCGTGGAGAGGGCTCGACTTGATGAGCACTGCGCATGGCAGAGTCGTAAGAGGGACCGTGAGGCTCAGCAGTCTAGAGGACAGCGGGGCGACGACCAGGGTTTGGTGGTGCTGGAGGGCCAGTAGGCAGAGGTGGTGGATGAGTTGGAGGTCGAGGACGGGGAGTTGAGCCTCGTGCATTGGTTCTAGGAGATCGTCCAGCAGGCAGGTGCTGGAACTGCTTTCAGGAGGGACATCGCTGAATTGAGTGCTCGCATCCGTAGCGTCAGCAGGGGGAGCTACCGTAGAGGGAGGCCAGAGGAGCTGAGGACGGTAGACCCTTTCAGGCGGGGCGTGGGGGCCGCCTGAATGTGATCGAGAGAGCTAACGCCGAGAGGCGCGACAACGTGTTAGCGGGTATGGTTCTTTTTGCGGAACCTTAGTATGACTTTACAATTTCCCCTGTGCATGTTTGAGAACTAGGCTCACTCTTACTCTTGTCAATGCCTTAGGATCTATTCTGGTGGCAAGCCACCCTGCGTTTGTCTTGTTTGATTCAGGAGCATCGTGTTCCTTCGTCGCTTCTGACTTTGTGCATGAGCACAAGTTGGGACCGTTAGTGCCGTTTAAGCTGTCGATCTCTTTACCCTCTGGCGAGATTCGTGAGTGTGACCGGATGTTACCTGAGGCGGCACTGACCATTGATGGTCGATCCTCTAGAGCTGATCTGGTGGAGTTTGGGTTGGCTGAGTTTGACGTGATCTTAGGCATGGATTGGCTGTCACGCCATCATGCGAGGCTGGACTGTGGGATTCCCAGGATTTCTTTTCGTGATTCACACGGTACATACGTTTCTCACCGTCCTTTACCTTTCCAGCCTGATGTTAAGATTGTTTCTGCCTTGTCCTTGGCTTCTCTGTTACGCAGGGGTTATCCTGCATATATGTGCCAGGTGCACGATCTGAGGACAACAGTTCCGGCTATCTCGAATGTTCCTATCATTGCTGAGTTCGGGGATGTTTTTCCCGACGAGATTCCAGGTCTTCCACCTGCTCGGGAGATTGATTTCACCGTAGATCTTGTACATGGTTCCGCTCCGATATCGAAGGCACCTTACCGTATGGCCCCAGCCGAGTTAAAGGAATTGAACAAGCAGTTACAAGAATTATTAGAGAAGGGGTATATCCAGCCTAGCAGTTCACCTTGGGGCGCACCGATTTTATTCGTTAAGAAGAAGGATGGTAGTATGCGGATGTGTATTGACTACAGGGGATTGAACCAGGTCACTGTGAAGAACAAGTATCCGTTGCCTCGTATCGACGATTTATTCGACCAGCTTAGGGGAGCATGTGTCTTCTCTAAGATCGACCTGAGATCTGGATATCATTAGATTAGAGTGGCAGAGGCCGATCGACCGAAGACAACGTTCAGGACGAGATATGGGCATTACGAGTTCATTGTCATGCCATTCGGCTTGATGAATGCCCCAGTAGTTTTCATGGACTTGATGCACAGGGTGTTCAGGCCTTTGTTGGATAGATGCGTAGTGGTCTTCATAGACGACATCCTTGTGTACTCACCGAGTCCTCAGGCTCACGAGGATCATCTGAGAGCAGTTTTGACGATACTGAGAGAGCATAGACTTTATGCTAAGCTCTCGAAGTGTGAGTTTTGGCTTGAGCAGGTGTCATTACTCGGACACATCGTTTCTAAAGTAGGTATTGCAGTGGATCCGGCTAAGTTAGAGGCAGTTCTGAGGTGGCAGACACCGAAGAACGTGAGTGAGGTACGCAGCCTTTTTGGGCCTAGTTGGATCCTACCGCCGTTTCATCAGGGGATTTTCGAGTATTGCAAGACCGATGACGAGATTGTTGAGACAGGATGTAAGGTTTCGATGGGATGAGGAGTGTGAGCGGGCGTTTGATCGACTCAAGAGGGCAGTGACGGAGGCACCAGTGTTGGTACTACCCGACGAGTCGGGAGAGTTTGAGGTATACACGGATGTATCGCACAGGGGTTTGGGTTGTGTACTGATGCAGCATGGGAAGGTGATCGCTTTTGCCTCCCGTCAGTTGAAACCCCATGAAGTGAATTATCCGACGCACGACTTAGAGATGGCAGCGGTGGTACACGCACTTAAGATTTGGAGACATTACCTCTATGGGGCGAGGAGCATGATATACTCGGACCACAAGAATTTGAAGTGTTTGTACACGCAGGAACATATGAGCGGGCGACATAGGAGGTGGTTGGAGTTTCTTCAGGATTATGACACGAGCATAGAGTACATTGAGGGAAAGGCAAACCGAGTTGCCGACGCTTTGAGTCGGAAGGAGCATCATACGGTGGGATCGTTAGTCCTAGACTCTGAGCTGAGTCGAGAGTTTCGTCGTTTAGAGATTGAGTTAGTGCCGAGTGGAGCGATGAGACAGTGCCTGCATACCATGGTCGCAACCCCATCATTGTTAGAGGAGATTAGGGCGAGTCTGGCGAGGGACAGTGAGATGATGGCCCTACGGGCTAAGATTCAGGCAGGACGGGCTCCTAAGTTCAGAGTCGACGACCATGGGATTATTTGCTGTGGAGATCGGTGGTGTGTACCCACGGCACATGAGGATTTGAGGCGTAGAGTGATGAAGGAGGCACATGATACACAGTATTCGGTTCATCCAGGTGCCATTAAGATGTACAAGGACCTCCGACGGACGTACTAGTGGAAAAACATGAAGAGAGAGGTGGCGGAATTTGTGGCGAGATGTGCGACATGTCAGCGAGTCAAGGTTGAGCATATGCGGCCTATGGGCTTGCTTCAGCCACTGTACGTTCCTGAGTGGAAGTGGGAGTCTATTGCCATGGATTTTGTGACGGGGTTGCTTAAGACGAGGAAGGGGATGGACATGATTTGGGTCGTGATAAACAGGCTCACGAAGAGCGCGATGTTCATCCCTATGAGATTGACGTGGAGTATGGAGCAGATGATTCGGGCTTACATCCAGCATGTGGTCAGACGATTTGGGATTTCGAGAGAGATTGTGTCAGATTGCGATTCCAGGTTCTTGCCTCGGTTCTGGAGGGATGTCCAACGGTCAGACGGTAGTCAAACGGTCAGACAGAGCGGACGATCCGCACTCTTGAGGACATGCTTCGTGCTTGTACACTCGACTTTCAGGTAGCTGGGAGGATAGGCTGGCTTTGGTAGAGTTTGCATACAATAACAGCTACCACGAGAGTATTCGGATGACACCCTTCGAGGCACTTCATGAGCGACGATGTCGTACACCCCTGTGTTGGGACGATCCTGCTGAGAGGATTGTACTAGGACCCGACTTACTCGAGCAGACGACAGATATAGTGAGGATGATTAGGGGTAGGATGAAGGAGGCTCAGGACCGTCAGAAGAGTTACGCCGACTTAGGACGCCGGGATTTTGAGTTTCAGGTTGATGATCAGGTATTGCTTCGGGTCTCGCCTGATAGGGGCGTGAGGAGATTTGGGATTAAGAGTAAGCTGAGTCCTCGATTCATAGGACCATATGAGATCACAGAGCGGGTTGGGAAGATCGCTTATCGACTTGTACTACCGACGGAGGTAGGCCATGCGCATGATGTTTTCCACATTTCCCAGCTTCGCAGATCCGAGCAAGATTGTTCGTCCTGATGAGATAGAGTTAGACACTAGCCTGGAGTACGAGGAGCACCCCGTGGCAGTGATTGATGTCAAGGACAAAGTACTACGCAACAAGACAATTCGAATGGTAAAGGTCTTGTGGTCTAGACACGGTAGAGAGGATGCTACGAGAGAGACCGAGGATGCGATGAGAGCCAAATACCCCGACTTCGATTTGCGATTAGTAGACTGAGATAGTTTCTTTTCCTTTTCCGTTCCTTCTTCCATCCTGATTTCGAGGACGAAATGATCCTATGGGGGAAGGTATGTAACGCCCTTCCAGAGCTCGCGTTTTTCGATTCCGCGAGGCTTGGCCCAGGCCCATTTTTTGTCCGACTCAATTCTGATCCCTTTTAAGCCCAGAAGCCCTAACCCTAGCTCATTTCTCCAATTTTCAACAGTTATTTTCCCCTTTCTTCCTCCTCAAGACTTCTTGGCTCTTCTCTTTGGGCCATTGGATCAAGGCTTGATTGGGGTGCTCCTGCTAGAGAGGTAAGGTTTCTAGTCTCATTTGCAGATTGTGAGTTCGGGTTTGAGTTTCAGTTTTCAGAATCGTTTGGAATGGTTTTGTGTTGTAGGATTGGATTTGGAGCACTTAGGAGGAAACCTTGGATTTCACTGAGCTTCCAGTCCCGATTTTGGAAGGCAAGGGATTATTTATGTGTTTTCTGGCTTTTTCTGTAATTTTTCTCCGTTTGCTGCCGTTCTAGATACCCTTGCGCTTTTGGGCTTGCGGTATTGGATTCCGCGAGGCCAGATTCTGCGAGGTTCGGAGTCTGGTTTGCGGTGTTTTCTCAGCATGTTGGTTTTCTGGTTCTGTTCAGGGCTCGCGAAATCCGTCCGTGGTATTGGATTCCGCGGGGTGGATTTCACGAGGTGGTGATGTGGAGTTACTGGATTTCATGGATGACGCGGATCTGGAGATTTTGAGGGCTCGCGGTATTCGGCCGTGGAATCGGATTCCGCGAGCCAAAACTGCGAGGCCTGCCAGTGTGCATTTTTGGATTCCGTGATTCTGTTATGTTTGGTTTTGATTTTCTATTCTGGCATGATTGAGGTTTTGTGTTCTGGAGTTCATTATGAACATGTTGTTTGCTAGGTGAGGTTAAATACATGAGCATTGATGGTCATTGGTCTTGTGATACTTGGGATGGATTGTCGAGCATGCGAACCTAGAGAGTTAGGTGTTTTGACACTTGAGTTATGCTGTACATGATGAGAACTCACATTGGCATGAGCCTATACGTGGCTGTGGCGAGCCGCTGTACTTTTCATGATATTGCATATATTCGTTCCCTGGTGGGAATGACAGATCCTCCTGGCACGGTGTGTCGCGGTGGATATTTTCGTCCCTGGTTGGGATGACAGATCCCTGCAGCTGGTAGCGCGATATATCGTCCTCACGAGCAGTGTGGATGACTGAGATATGTTTCCCCTGAGCGGTCCTGGGAGTTGATGCGATCCTTCGTCCGTGGGATTCATATCGCCCGAGTTTAGGTATCGGCTTAGGCATGCATTGCACCTCATCACATGCATCATTCGCATCTTTACTTTCTTGCTTGTCGTGGTTAAAGCACCGGTATGGGACAGTGTGATGTTTTACTTACCTGTTATTGTTTGCTTCCCCTTTTTCCCTTTAATTATATACATTGCTCAGTACGTTGTATTGACCCCTTATACTTTATTTTATAGATCCTCTTGGAGGCGCAGCTGATCATTGACTGGGATTGGGTACGAGCGGTCAGATAGATATGATGCATTATCTGCGCACTATACGTTTTTCCATTGCTACTTCTGTTTCCTGATTATGCTTTCCTGGATGTTGCTATTAGTACTTATGTCTAACCTGATACTGTTGATAGTAGTTGAGCTGGTCCTAGCAGGACATTGACTGATAGTCCGTACTTTTACTCTTAATTGGCATGCAAGACTTAATTAATGGTTTAATTCCTTATGTGATTGTGTGTTTTGCTCAGCCTTGTATCAGGTAGTCTAAGCTAGCTGGCCACTAGTTTAGATCAACTGGTACGGCGGTAGCACTCCAAAATGGTTCGAAATTCTGGAACGTTACAGTATTAATAATGTTTAGATATTTATAATTATTCGAGTCATTTATAAAATTTGGATAGGTCACTAGCTTAACACTAGTGTAAACAAGAAATTATTTCTAAACAATATTATGTTCGAATTCATATTATTTTTTAGGTCGGGGTCGAAATTACTATTGGTTCATTTTTTGCCTTTTACTTCTTTTTTTTTTTTAATTTGTAACATGAATATAAACACGTATATTTGAGCAATGATTTATTGAAAAAAATTATTCTTACATATCTTGAGTGTCACAATCCAAAATTTTAAAATCAACACCGATTCTTTTAATTGGGTCAAGTTAGAGTTGGTACGTGTAAAAATTTGATGTTGCACGCATTATGAAAATTAAAACCTACGAACCCAAATGGGAGATGAAATCTTCTGTATCACAATCATCAGTGCATCATATTTGTAACATATCTTTTAATTAAAAATATAAACCATACTCTAAATATGCAGAACCATTTTGATCAAAGTGTAAATTAAAATCCATTCCGTTTGAAGGAGTACATGTGATACACATGAATGAAATCTTCTGTACCACAATTGTCCATATATCACATGTGTCATTTATTTTTTAATTAAAAAACTATAGAATATATTCTAAATATTGTAAACTATAGGATCAAAATGTAAATTAAAATCCCTTCTAATTGAAGAAAAAACATATAATATATAGAAATTGTGGTAAATAAAACCCTGATAGTAAA
>MAYD01580865.1:0-14975 GCA_001909325.1 Ruellia speciosa
TTTATATTTTCAATTTAAGTACTCGAATTCAAATTTTTTAATAATTCTTCAAACTCGAAATCTATTCAATTTTATTAAACGACCAACTTTTCAATATTTCTATCCTAGAATTGAGGACATGGAAAAAGCATTTGCTAATTTTAAGGAGAAATCACTGAAAGAATATTTTTTTTTTTGGGATATATAGAATGAATAGAAATAAATGAAAGATATTGGTAGGTACAATAAAGGGAAATAAATAAAGGTAAATGTGCCAACCTCAGATCTTTGCTAGTTTCGACACTTTCTTCCCTTCCATTTTTTTTTGGCACCAAATCCTTCAATATTTGATAACCATTACACATACCTTAAAGGGAATATTCTCTTAGATTTCAATTGGTTCCCGTTGATGCTATTCGTTTCATTGAAATTATTTTAATCGTGTTAAAATACCTCAATAATTTTTAAATCATACAATTTTTAATTCTAAAAAATATAATGAAACTATATAATCATAAACATTAAAAAAAATACATTTTAATGCATATTTTTATCAAATTTTGGTCTCATAAGTAATGAGATTGCGTAATTAGCCCAATATCTTGTAAATTTTGATTGCAATCGGTTCTTTTGTACAACTAATAATTTGTGTGCTATATCCCAAATTATAACTTTTCCAAAAAAATTCTCTTGATACCTGATGCAGCAAAATTTGAACCAACACACTTACACAAAAACAATAACAAGTCGACATAATCAATGCAAATAACCAGCACAAGAAATTACGTGGTTCACCCAAGTTTGGGTTATGTCCATGGGAAAACAATGAACCTCCCTTGTATTCAACGTTTAGGGTTACAATACGAGGCATGCTTCACCTAACATAGCAGATAGAAAAATTTCTTCCCTATCACTCACTCTTTCCTCCCCTCCCAGAAAATCCAACCTTGGCCTCGTGGATGGCTCAAGCATTTATAGGGGCACAAGAGGTGGAACCTCCACCTTCCCTCAACCACCCGCACCTTCTTAGTGGGTTGAACATGTCCACTTCGTCATTGGGGTGAGACGGAGCAAGTCGGGCCAGTCATTTCTTCATTCGCATTGCTAGACGAGTAGGGTTAACTAGTCAAATTGGGCCTGAGGTATTAGGCTAGGCTAGGATCTCATATTGGGCTGTGATTTGCCATTGAGGTCCTACGAGCTGGGCTTGTACATTAGACTATGACTCGTTACTGGGGTCTTACGAGTTGGGCTCATGTATTGGGCTATGACTTATCAACAGGATCGTACAATCTGGGCTTGTGCATTGGACTATGACTGGTTACTGGGTCCTATAAGTTGGGCTTATACCTTGGGTTGTAACTTGTCATTGGAGCCTTACGAACTAACATGATTATCTCATATGACGCTAAAAATTGAGTCCAATACCCAAACTATTTTTTTAAGAATAATTTGATTGTAAACATTAGTCATCACCCGTCAATGAACAATGATAAAGTAACTTAATAATATACAATTTTACCTGCCAATATACATAATATTATACAATCAAATTTTTAAATAAAATAATGGAACAAATTTTTAAAAAAAAATATCTTGAAAATACAATTTAAAAATGTTATTTGTACAACATTTAATAAAATTTGAAGTTTAAAAAAACAATTTATAGAAAATTGTAGAATATATAAAAATAAATATAAAATAAATGTAATTTAAAATATAAATATATACCATATGAAGTATATTGTTAGGGGCTTGCCAGGAGGGCAAACCGATAGCAACGACAAAGACGAGAGCAGCACATGTACGGACTTGGAGCTGAGCCCATCGTTGGGAAAGATGCTTCGCGAGTCCCACGGGCAAGCACGTGTGAATTATTCATAAATGGAGTTGGCACCACATTTCAATCCAAAACCCTTAAGGCAATAGGTTTATGGACATTTCTAATTATATTATAAACCATTTACAACATCCCTCTTTATGGACAATTGTCACTTGTACTCTTCATAACAATCTCCCCCTCAAGTGTGAATTGCTCCCTTTTAGAACCCAACTTTCGAATTTCCCATGAACGCCCAGAGCTATCTAATGCCAACGGTGACCTATCGTGGACTAATACAGGCAAAGTGTACATCATGAACATCCTTCACAAAACAGTGGTCTATTGTGCATGGTCACAAGCCACAATCTTCACCAAATTGCGAGGTTAACAATTCAATAGTTCGCGATGTTGCGATTCTTCGCCAAATGTGTGGCAATAGCTCAACAATCAAGAATTATCCTAGCTTACTTGAACCATGGGCTCTGATACCATTTGTTAGGGGCTCGCCATTTACATTTGGAGGGCAAACCGGTAGCAACGATAGCAACAAGCAGCAACGTATGTACAGACTTGCAGCTGAGCCCATCAATTGGCGAGTCCCCAGACAAGCATATGTCAATGGTCTATAAATCGAACCAACACCACATTTCAACCCAAAAATTTTGATGGAATGGGCCTATGGACATTTCTGATTATAAATAATTCACATCTCTCTTTATCCAAGACGGGTCAATTTTTACTTGCACTATTTTTCTAACAAACATATATAGTACAATATATACACCTCCCCCTTCCCGTGACACACTCACTACGATCTCGTGGGGGCGGGTCATCACCCCCTATCCCACGGTAATGGAAAGCCACTCCCCTTCACCATAATAAAGGTTTGTAATCACCTTTGTAACTACTAGTCATTGACTATATCCATAATTAGTCTTCAATGACTAGTGACATCATCCCAATAGCTAGAAAATGGTCACAAACACTTTTGGATAATTTTTAGGCCTAGGCATGGGCATGCCTATGTTGAGATTAAAGACTAATGTGGGGGTAGTTGTCCCACATTGATTAAAAAATTGAACCTTGTCTAAATGGTAAACTCTAACCATTTGCTCTTGAGCCTTAAAGTTTTAAGAGTTAAATGTTGTTATAACTCCACTATGGTTTACTCTACCACTAGCAAAGTTGAACTTTGTTTAAATGGTAGAGTCTAATCGCTTGCTCTTGAGCTTAAGTTTTTTTAAGAGCTAAATGTGGTTATGACTCCACTATGATTCACTCAACCTATAAAATTAACATTCTAAGACTATAATTCTTTGTTATTAGATGCACTCATTCTTGCAAACAAAAGAGAACTTGCCTCTCAGTCATGGGTGCGACTGAGAACAACCTTTTTCTCTTCGGCCTGTTCACCATTCAGATCTTCTCCCATTGGTAAATGTCGCGTCAATCTCAACAAATCAGTCACTCGATGATTCAAAGACCCTTGAAGTCAATAGTGTATTTAAAAGATACGAAGACAATTATCTTGCATTGAGTTCTGTCATGGTAGATGAACGTTTTCTCTGCTGAATATCATAGTCATCAATTATAAAATTATACTCAGTATGTGTTGGATATGTATGTGTGCATCAGTGCATGTATTTATATTATTCTTCCTAGCTGGTTACATGCTAAATATTCTGATAATCAATGATAAACTCTATTCAATATGTGTTGATATTGTCGAGTTTCTAGAGAAAAATGCTAAATTTTATATTTGTTTAATCAATTTATGTTTATAATTCAACTTCTTTCTTCAAATTTCGGTTTTGACAGCGCATATTATTAAGACCAAAAACGCAAGAAGATTCACTGCAAGCGCTGGTTATTGCTTTGCAATGGGAATTAAGGACTAGGTTTTCTTGATCTAAATAAACTCTTTTTTTTAATTGACTTTGAGGGTGTTTGGGAAATAGCGGTGAATAACTTTTAATATTCGGTAAACAATTTTTTGAACTAGTTTATAAAAAACTATATTTGAAAAGTTGTTCACCTCAACGTTTCAGAATAACTTTTAGTTTTTCAATATATTTTATATTGATTTTTTTCCATATTTATATAATAAACAACTATTTTACCTAATACTTTTTAACAAACAACTATCATTCAAACCAATTAACTGATTCAACTATCAACTATCCGTTAATTCAACCAACTAACTACTATCAACTAACACCTAATTGCCAAATAGGCCCTCGGATAAATATATTAGAGTTTTGGCATTTTGAGTGGACCACATCAATGTTGAATCTCCTTTTAGCAAGAATGTTTGGAGCTAAGCATTTTTGCTGGTTTTCTCAATTCATCTCACACCCTGCTCAGGTTCCGCTTCTAGGTAAGTTTGTTCTTTCAACGAACTACTAAATTTGAAGTGGTTTTTATCAGCAATTCGGGAATAGGAGTTCAATTAACACTTATTGCCAATAGATGAGTCCCCTCCTCCACCTATATTTGCATTCTGGAGTAGCGAGTAGCTCAACTACAGCTACACTTCTACAGTCAACCGAGACATGGAACTTAAGCAGTTTACAGGAGTAATCATCCAGTCGCTGATGTTATTAGCGACAAGGTTATTTGACACTTCATGACTATTTTGGATTGTAGTGGCTATTGGAAGGGCATTTGGAACTTGGAAGATAGATGTTCCTCCTAATTTTGGTGGAGCGCGACAAGAAAAAGATAAAAACTAGAAATATTGGAAGATAAAAGAGAGGGATACCAGAAGAATAAACTTAGAAAAAAAAACAAATAATCCTCAAAGCACACACCTTCTCATCCCATGATCTAAGAGGAATGACAAGCATCAACTCACCAGGTACATTGAAATACCATAGATTTTGTTGACATTCATGATTGGGAGCCTGTTCCATTTTTAATCAACGAACGTTGCCTGGCTCTCTCCATCTTTCGCCTTCTCCATTCCTCAATTGCTACAATCCACAGAGTTAAAATAGTTAGAACTTCCTGTCCTTTATCCCTATATAATGAATGTTAGCCTACATCTTAAATCAACCAGAACTTCCTCTATGATTGTATTTTGCATCTCCACAATGCATGAATACAATGGACTGGAATTCAGTTAAATGGAAAAGTCCAACACATTATCACACCCCAGTGTTTCCGGAAAAAAAAAAAAAAAATCATAAAACCCTCCAGGTTTAAACAATAGTCATATAACCCCCTATGTTTTAAAAATACACCACAAAATGGAATGACAGGATTTTTTTGCTATTTGATGGTATTTTCTAAAATTATGGGGGTTTATATGACTATTTTTTAAAATGGGAGGTTTTTATGATTTGTTTCTTCAAAAATACAGGGGTGCGTAACATATTTATACAATAGATTAAAAGACTACCAACCTAACATAATTGTCGAAGACAGTGATCTCTCATTGTACCATATATAATACATGCGAATATGCAGAGGGAAATGGAATAAGTGGGGAAACAATGGAGGAAATGGGATGAGAAAAACACCTTTCACACTGCCAGCATCGGAATTGGAACGAAAATTGTTCAGCCTTGATATTAGGTCCACTGCAGCTGTCTGTTTTACTTTTACATCTTTTTGCTGGACTTGTTCGGGTTCGGTGTATGCTTCTTCCCTAATTTCACGAACCTAAACAGGACATAGAAATCATTTGTGACCCCTCAAAACATAAATAATCTGCCAATATAATACATGATTGAAATAAGATATCCTTTAGAATAATTAACTTGAAATGTCATGTGGAATCACCGTTGTATACAACATACTCACCCTTCTGATCAAATCCACAGGAACCATCTGGCGTCTTATGTCTTCAGATTCCTTTACATGCCTCTGTAAAGCTGTACCCCAACCCATAAGAAATGGACAGAAATTACAAGCCAGTGCCAGCCATACTCAGTCAAAAAGAACAAAATCAAAAGTAATCAACTACTAATTCTAAACTTGTTGTGGAAGAGGTTTGAATAGACTGATTAATAATTCTAAATCGTCAATTGTTTATTTATTTGTATCTATTAAAAAAAATCTCAAATGTTCGAAGGCTCCAAAATGGTTCCATTGAAATCCCTGAATTTCACTGTACTCCACATTCTTGAAGTTGTAATAATTACCAATGATGAACTTTCAAATTCCAGTAGAATATCAAAATCAATACGCAGGCAGTTCACAGAGGAATAGAAAAGCATCACCATGGCAAGCACTAAGTATTCAGTTCATTTGTAACTAACAGCTTCTAAGTGCAATTGCAGGATCATCTATTTTTCTTTCACTTGGCACATGAAATCAGCACTGGAAACTCAAAAAACTCGAATAACCAGAAGTGAGCAAGTTTACATCTTTATTGCTTAGCAAGAATTGTAGTAATGATTATACCGCAATAACCAAAGCAACCAAAAACCCAAAATAATCACCTTGACGAATTCAATATAAATTCATCAAATCCCCAATTTATGTTAACCTAATCCCAGCAAATCGAGGGAACAAAACAAAATTCAAACAACAAAAACAAGATCCTAACGATATTCATTGCCTAGGCATTTTTTTGCAATAAATTCTTCAAAAGAACTACCAGCATCAGAGAATTACTTAATCAAATCAAACATAGCAGAAAACCCTTACACAGAGGTTATTAATCGGCCAACAAATTGCTAATCGACTCAACATTTGGCACAACGAAAACAAGATCTTCTATTTAACAAAACCAAATAAACTTCTTTAAAACAAAAATTGAACAAGAAATAGAAGCACAAAATCAAATATTAAAAAAAAAAAAGAAGTAAAGTTTATACCACTTCGGGAGGCGATCGAAGACGGATGGATGACGCCATGAAGCAAGAAAAGAGCAGCGAGTATGTTGCATAAACAAACGACGATGGTAGCGTTCTTGTAAGTAAGGCGTGATTTGAATGCCCTCCACCATTGCTGGTGATGGTGATGCGTCTTCTCCATTTTGCAACCTTGTATTTTCTTTGCTTGTAATCTCAGAACAGAGGTGGGAAAATGGTTGTTGGATGTTGGGTTTGCAGAAATGCGCTTTTATAAAATCGCGTTCCCCACGTAAAATAAAATGAAAATTTAAAATGACGTGGTCGGCAGGATTCGAACCTGCGCGGGCAGAGCCCACATGATTTCTAGTCATGCCCGATAACCACTCCGGCACGACCACTTGTTGCTTAAACTTTTAAATATTTACTATATAAACCCATATATAATTAACAAATGTAGGTAGTCTGTAGTGTCTGGGCCTTAAATGTCTGTGACAGCAACAGAATGAGAAGCACGCCCTTGTCTGTCGGCCGAATTCCACCACACCAAGGTAACAATTTTCTTCCAGATTCTCTACACACACGAGCAAGAGTCAACACTATTCCTCCCTTCCCGTCTTCTTGATTCTATCGGTGGTGAAACGCCCAATTTCATTCGACACGGCATTCGCAATTAGGGTTCTTCGCACAAAGGTACATACTTCTCCTACTTTTGCTTTCGATCGATGCTTTGAAGTATTAAAGGTCAAGGGAAGTATTCGTAAGTAGAACTTTGTGGTTACAAGTCGTTTTTATATCAAGAAGCATGTCGGCAGTTGAGTTGTGATTAGCGACGAGCAATCTCAATTTCGTTAAGCCGCTATCGTTCGGTTCGGATAAGTTTGTTGATTAAAAGATGCAATTTTTACTGTGATGGTGTGATATTTCGAATTGTATATGTAGTACGTATATGGCATTGTGATTTGGGGATGGATTAAAGTTGATTTGAAGTGATAAACGGTTGCCTTGTTTCTATGCACGGGAGGTGTTCGACAAAATGTTCCTTTGGAAATTTGCTTCAATTTTGATTTTGGGATGTCGAGCTTGAGTGAGTTTAGGTGTTTTTTAAACTGAGGTGTCGGGTAGGATGTTCGTGTGGTACTTTGATGAAACTGGACATTGAGGTGTTTTGTTCATAGTTACGCTTTGCTCGTTGGTTCTGTTAGTTTGGGATTTTGACTGTTGAAATTAAAATACAATTGTTGCCTTGGGTTTCATGCGCCTACACTGCTATGTGCGTGGTTTCCATTGATGTGTTTAATACAGGGTCAGCCGGTCGGGGAGTACATACTTTTGAAGGAAGCTGTACTGACGTACCAAACGTCCCCAAAACCCTGACTCTTGAATCCCTGCCGACATTTGTGCCGGAATTTATCGGATCCTTTGAATAATGAGAAGACCTAAATCCAAGAAATTCAAGCTCCAGAATCGGCTTTCGGAGGTTAATGAAATTGAATTACTTGAATCATGGATCGACGCTGGCAAACCTCACACCGGTTCCAACCCACTGTCTTTGCCCCCACTGCCGGAAAAATCCCCAATTGGTAGGCTTCCCAATGGCTCATTTTCTCCCTACTCCGGCGCCGTTAAATTCAACCAATTGCCACTGTCTAAGAAAACCAAAGATGGGTTGGCGGCTGGAAATTTTTCAAAGATGAGTGATATACAGAGGGCTTCCCTCCCGCATTCGCTCTGCGGCCGGGATATCCTCGGTGCAGCCAAAACTGGTTCTGGCAAGACTTTGGCTTATATTATTCCGGTGAGTTAACTGACTATTTGTTTATTTATTGGGTTTTTGTTTTGTGTGCTTGATTTTAGAATAATATAGCACATGACATTACCTAAAGATTGTTTGGTTTTGAGAATTTTCCGGAAAGAGGGTTTTTTTGGTTATCTATCATGACATTCAACGTAACATACTGAAAGCCAAATACTTTCACTGTACGGATTTATTTGTTGGGGTTTTATAATGACATGTTTCATTGGGTAATGGTGGTGTTAACCAATAACAGAACCTACACTAAATGCATGCAATTTATATGATTAAGATCCACACAATGAGCTACATGTGATGAATGCTTTGCTGAGATATTTGTTGGATGTGTTATTTTACTTCACTGCTACTAGGCATTGTTAAAAAGGACTATGATCATTTATAGTAATCTCTTTCATTTTTTAGTTCAGGTTTTAGAAAAGCTATATCGTGCTAGATGGGGTCCAGAGGATGGGGTTGGATGCATAATTATGTGTCCTTCAAGGGAATTAGCTGTTCAAACTTTTGATGTATTAAAATCTGTTGGGAGGTACCATGGTTTCAGTGCTGGCTTGTTAATTGGCGGTCGCTCAGATGTTGACACAGAGAAAGAGCGTGTGAATGAGTTGAATATTTTAGTTTGTACTCCAGGCCGTCTACTCCAGCACATGGATGAAACCCCAAATTTTGAATGTTCTCAACTTCAGGTCTGACTGTGACGTATTTTCTTCACCTATCTGTATGTTACCTTTCATGATTTTTGTTACGCATCTGAGGATGATATCTTTGCATGCATTCTGTGATATGAAACCTGTGGAATTAGGCTTGTTCTTGGTTAATGGTATCCTCAGGAATATTTGTTTATAGAGTCCTTTGTATCTCTGTGGCCATTACCAACTATCTGCTATCGTGCTCTTCTGTTGTGTACCTATGCGGTCTTATGCTTACGTGATATTTTTTCCTCTTCCCTTTGAGTCCTTTTATTTTTTATTTTTAATTGGAAATCCAGTTTGTTTTGCTTCCACATTTTTGTTGAGCTTTAGCTCGACAAATATATAGCTTCTCAGTTACCACTTTATGTTGCCCTTGGGCAAGGAATGACGTGTGTTTGTTAAAGCTTCTTAACCACCACGGTAATGGCCAAAACTGTTGTGTCCCTTGGTGTAAGGTGCCTAAGTCTTCATTGTGGTATTGCCAAAACTAACAAATAAACTTATTGGGCATATATTAATGCATTTCTTTGATGTACTTTTTATTCTGATACTAGTTCCTTAGTATTTGTGTTCCCTTGTGCATTATGACATTTAGAATTGAACGTTGCATGTATCCTTAGATTCTGTTCATCATTAACAACTTTTGTTCTTGACTTCGGAAATATTTTTATATCTATTTTAGCAAGGATGCAGTGCAACGTTCAAATGATCTAGGCAATTATAGTTGCTATTGTAATTCACATTCTTCCATTTGCTGTCCTCGCTTTACTTCCTCCTTATCTGCAACATTCCACTTGTAAGGAATGACAGTATATGACTGACTTGTGTATAAATTTCTGGCCAGAGAACAGGTGTTAATTTTAGATGAGGCAGATTGTCTTCTTGATGAAAAATTTAAGACAGACATGAATCCCATAGTATCTCAATTACCAAAATACAGGCAAACTCTTCTATTTTCAGCAACCCAAACGAAGCGGGTTCAGGATCTTGCAAGACTTAGTTTGAAAGATCCAGAGTACATTAGTGTGCATGAAGATTCTGCAACTGCCACTCCAGGTGGTTTACAGCAGACAGCTATGATCGTTCCTCTTGACCAAAAGCTAGATGTGTTATGGAGTTTCATAAAGGCGCATCTCAACTCAAAGATACTTGTCTTTCTGTGAAGCTGCAAACAGGCAATACTCTCAAAACTGCCTTTGATTTGGCTGGAAATAGGCATAACTAAACTTCTGACATTTAGATGCATCATTATAGTATACCATATCAGTCCACCCTCTTGTTTCTTGTGTAAAGATTTGTTATACCACTTTCAGGAAGTTCATCAAAGATTAATTAATTATCTAGAGGAGATTTAATGAGTTTTCCCTTCTAGGTTGAGATCAGCCAGTCTTATTGTTTTCCATGTCAGTGGCTTGGCATTTTGTCTAAAAGGATGCCTCATATGCGAGAATGCAAGCTACCCTTAGGACTTGGTTTTTGCTCATGCTATATTTTTACCCTTTTCATTTGCGTCTATTCTTTATAATTTTGTTTATCTGGAAGTTGTTGCTGTGCTTCAGGTGAAATTTGTTTTTGAAGCATTCAGGCGGCTACGTCCTGGGATCCCGCTAAAGTGTCTCCATGGACGAATGAAGCAGGACAGGCGTGTGGGAATTTATAACCAATTTTGTGAGAAGCGTTCTGTTTTGTTCTGCACTGATGTTGCATCAAGGGGGCTTGATTTCAACAAAGCAGTTGATTGGGTTGTGCAGGTTTCTATTTCGGGCTCTATATAAATTCCCCAACTTCGATGTCTAATTTATGGAAACTGGAACTGGAAAACTCAGAAATCTATATTTTGATTTCTTGTGCATTTACAGGTAGATTGCCCAGATGATGTTGAATCTTACATTCACAGAGTGGGGCGCACTGCTCGTTATCTCTCTTCTGGCAGATCTGTTCTGTTTCTAACACCCTCAGAGACCAAGATGCTTGACAAATTAAAAGAAAAAAAGATCCCCATTCTGTGTATAAAGGTTTGGTCATGACTTCCTGTGTTGTCTTGAGGAAAATGTTCAATATTATTAAATTTAGGCACTTTTAAACTAGTATATCTGTACCTGTACAGTATATTTCTGTGGCTTTGTTATAATAGTGTTAACATATTTTTTGTATATACTATGTACAGGCAAATGCAAAACGATTGCAACCTATTTCTGGGCTGATGACAGCTTTGTTAGTCCAGTTCCCCAATTTGCAGCAACTGGCCCAGAGAGCCTTCATCACTTATTTGAGATCTATCCATAAACAGCGTGACAAGGAAGTGTTTGATGTTACAAAGCTTCCAATTGATGAATATTCTGCGTCACTAGGTCTACCAATGACCCCTAAGGTCCGCTTTCTGAAACAAAAAGTGAAGGACAAAAAAGTATCAGAAGAAATGGTCCTTATTCCTGATAGTGCTGCTAAGAATCCACCTGATCTGCAACATGAAAGTGTGGTTGTTGGCTGTTCCAAGGAAGAGGAATCAGAGTCCGAGGTTTTACTTCTGCAAAAGGATGTGCTGCCTCTCGGGGAAGAAAATGCCGCTGACATTGGAGATGCTGTGTATGTTAAAATCTTTTCCTTAATCAGCATTTGCATCTGATTTTGCTATTCCTTTTTGGTTTATTTACATACAGAAGATTGAAATTTTGGTTTTGGCTGTTGTCTGAAATGATCGTTGAAATTCAGTTATTAATTTTGGGTTGGGTTGTCTCTCAATTCTCCGTAGGCTGGCCACCAGGGTTTTAAAGAAAAAGAAATTAAAGATCAACATGCATAGACCAGTGGGTACAAGGGTCGTATTTGATGAAGAAGGCAACACCTTGCCCCCTCTTGCCAAACTTGCTGAAACTAAGATGGATGCTGATTCTGTTAAGCTGGACAAGAACAAAGGTACATCTTTGTGTGTTGAATTGTGTGCATAACTCAAACAGTTAGGGTGCGCTGTTGCTGTGGATCTAAATGTGTTATGATCTTCCTATTTTGCAGTAAACCAACGATACGCTGAGTTGAGGGAGCAAATGAAAGTGGTAGACAAGGAAGACAAGGCCTTGGATCGCCAGCGCCGCAAAGAAAGGCGTCTCAGGGAAAAGATGAAGTGGAAGAGAAGCAGAGATGAAGAGCAAGAGGAGGAGGGTGATTCAAGTGACGACGATCTCTCCAACTCAGATAAGGAGGCAAACACCCGCAGGGGCGCCAATAAAAGGAGCAAGGTCTATTTCAACAGCGACAACGATGACAGCGAAGAGAAGATTAAAGAGAAAGATCATTTCACTCTGCAAGAGCAAGAAGAGCTGGCACTTAAACTCTTGAGCTCAATGCATTCTTAGGTGCCTATAATTTATTTACCACAATGATCTCTGCTCTGCTGCCTTGTGAAGAGAACTCCACATTCTCTGTCCGTCTTTTTCCCTGTAATTTTGTGGCAGAGCAACAAATTTTGAGCTACTTTTGTTTGTTCTAAAGTTACTATTCATTTATACTGTAGTGAGAAAAAATTTCAGTGACCGCTGGAGACGAAGGGAAGGTGATAAACTTTACACTACAGATGGCTTAACTTTCTGTTCCGATTTTTATATGTTGGTTTGGGCAATTGTCGAGGCAAGATCGATGGCTGCTCTTATGGCGATTTGTATCGCGTCCATAATATGTGAAAATTTAAAATTATTGAATCTATATCATTTTGATTTGATCAAAAAGATGAGAAGGTGCCCTAAATACATTTTTGATAGGTTGAGAAAGGGAATCCGCAATAAAAGGTAACAGCAAATAAACGACTCAGATGTCGTCCAGCGCTATTTCAGCAGGCTATCCCACATTCAAGCAATTTGGGTATAAGTCGATTTGGCCTTGTCTTTTTTCTTAAATCATTGGTTTTATGACATAGTTTGAATGACTGGAGTTGCTCACTCATTGCCGTAGAACATTGATAGGGTTTCCAAATATAGGCATGAATCTCCGCGGTCCGAATCCCAACTGAACAGAAGAATCCAAGGGCTCACAAGCCGCATGTTGAATGTATTACTTCCATCCATTCTCTCTCTATATTCAAACTCCCATTCCCATTCATCCCCAACATGCCAAGGCATAACTCTTATCTCGACACAGGGTTGTCGGGGCTCAGGCCGTAGGTGGCAGAAGAGCATGGACGGCAGTGGCAACATCGTACGAAAGGTCATGCTCGTGGCCGACCCCACCCGCGAGTCCGCGGGCGCCCTCCAATATGCCCTCTCCCATGCGGTTGATGACAATGACACCTTGATCCTTTTCCATGTCGATAACCCTAGTGCTTGGAAGAATCGCCTTGGCGCATTATTCAAGAAGCAGCCCAACTCTATTGGCATTATTAATGCCAACGGCAATAATAATAATGATGGTGGCCCTCCTGCTGCCGGCAGCACCTTGGCAGAAATGCTTGCCAGCGGCGCCACAGGATCAGCCCTGGATTTCGACTTCCTGGATGCCATGAAGCAGGCTTGCACAGCCGCGTTGCCAAAGCTGAATGTAGTGGTTGAGAAGATAGAGATGGCTGAGGGACAGGACAAGGCCTCCATCATTCTTGCACAGAGTTGGGTGCTTAATATTGACCTCATTATTATAGGACAAAGGAGGAAACTCTCCAATGCAATCTTGGGGTAACTAACTTTTGCTGTCATAAAGTATCTTGTTAGTTCAATATGAGAAATAATTTTGGATAATTGTTGCAGGTCAAAAAAAGGAGCCGACACAGCAGAGTATCTGATATTAAACAGCAAATGTGGATGTGTAGCAGTGCAGAAAAAGGGTCAAAAAGCAGGCTACATCCTCACCAGCAAAACACAAAAAAATTTCTGGCTCTTGGCATAAATCACTATCAGCATTCAAAATACTAGGGTTTCAATCATTTTTCTTTTGCTACATCATTATTTTGTATCTATTTTATATATATCTACCCTCTCCCCCCACCCCCTCCCAAACAAGTTTTCATCCCATTGATATCAAGGATCCAAATATGATTTGGAACCTTGTATATAACTGTGAATCAATTACATCAATGTATCTATTTCAAAATGCCTCTCTGTGTGTGAGATTCACAAATTTCTTCTGGAAGAGGATAAAAACCAGAATTACAAAAGGATCATATGTTTATCACTTTTGTAGATTCACTATGTGCAAAGCAAATCGCATTCCTCTACACAGCTACAATATGCTACGATTGGCGAGAAATCGTCGATAAAGGTTGTGGAGTGGATCAAATCACACCATGCTATTCATCAAGAAAGGGGAAAAGTGGTGCAACTTTTGCAGATATTGAATCAAATATACATGTATAAGCTTTTCAAAGTTCATCGTGCAAAGGTTGTTCTAGTGCTCCCATCCCAGATTTGAAGGCAGCAATCACCTTTCTCTGCAACTTGAGTATACCTATACGTTTTGAGACAACATAGAGCACGGCCAAGGAGAAAAGAAGACATCCGACAACAATTATAATTCTGCCAAAAACAAACTAAACATTAGACATGAGCAAGAGAGAGATTATGGGACCACTGTTTTAAGAAGGAAAAGTGGCCGTCGTACCTGTCAATAACATCTTGTCGCTGCATTGTGGAGAGAAGGTTTCGGGTCCGGGACAGTAATGAACCATGGCCCTTGTATTCACTTTCAGCTCTCTTTAGAACACCGGTTGATTCCTCTTAAAACATTCAACATGCCAGAGTTATCATCTAATTTTGACCCTTGTTGAAATTATTATTCAATTTTTAAAAATTAAAATCAAGGGAAAAGATCTTAATAAAAAGTTTTCATGAAGTTTTTACATATATACATAATACAGAGACAAGTATGTAAACTCAGCATCTCAACTGGAC
>MAYD01580934.1:0-10375 GCA_001909325.1 Ruellia speciosa
GATGAGAAGTGCACCAATAAACAGGAATTCTAAAGAGGAGTATTCCAAGGATAATAAGGTTGATGAGAAGTGCATCAACAAGCAAAATATCTGGCGAGCTCTGAATGAAAATTGATAAGAAGTGCGTTAATAAAGTATCCACAAACTTTAAATCAATGGAGAGCATTGAAGAATGATTCAATGTTTGTAAGGTTGATCTACATCAACTAATCATGTAGTTGTTTTATTGAGTCAAATAAGTTTGATTAAGGACCCCTCGGATAAAACTAAATGGGTTTGTATTTGAAGTTTGAATTATTAAGTGAATGAATTTGAATTATTAAAATTTAAAGAAAAAAAAGACAACTAAATTATTTTTAATTTATTAAAAAAATATTAGAAGTTACTTCTCATTCAGTAGTAATAAGTGAAAATCAAATCACTTAATTTTAGATTTCATTTTACTCATAATATTCAACCTCACTTATCTAATTAAGTGATTGCTTTTACTGTATGAAATTTGCATAAGTACTTAATCTATGGAGATTGAGTATATAAATGGGTTTACCAAACGTAGCCTAAGTCTTATACTTC
This sequence comes from Ruellia speciosa, assembly GCA_001909325.1. Lineage (NCBI taxonomy): Eukaryota > Viridiplantae > Streptophyta > Magnoliopsida > Lamiales > Acanthaceae > Ruellia > Ruellia speciosa. The sequence continues at coordinate 574 of MAYD01580934.1, forward strand.
TTCCATTTATAAAAACTTGTGCAATGTATTCCTTTTTAGATTGTTTTTCAAAACTAGCAACATTTCTTTTTGGCAACTTTTTCCTGCTCAAACAATTAAAAAAATACTATATTTTCTCTCTCCTTCCAATAATAAAAACTTCATTTCTTAAAAAACGTGCCAATATTGCATATTTTCACAAACAAAGGAGGGAGTATTTACTAGGGGTCGGCTGACTAGTGGGAATGGAGTTTATTTTAGTTGTTAGTGATGGTAGTTTTAGGCATTTAGTTGTATGTACTCTCCTATTCCAATTAAGTTAATGAGAGAACATAAAAGCAACATACCTTGTCCATGGTATCCTTTTTATCATGTTTCCTGGAAATTTCATCCCCCATTGATCTCCATGACATTTTTGCTGCTCATCTCACCCTTGGATTCATTGTGACTATGATTGACTCTTTCATTCTAGCTGCAATTTGCCCAGCAACCCTTCCTCTTCTCCTCCTCTTTGTGCCAGTTTTAAACACACACACACACCCAAATTCACACTAGATTGCACAGTTCCCCTTTTCATCTCGATGGCAGTTCATGGTCACTTTGTCGATTGGCTGCACTTTCTGTGTTCTGGGATTAACCCCTTGTGCGGGTACTTGCCTCATCAACAGAATCAAGTTATTTCCCAGAAGAATTACCTGGGCACATCATCTTTCCCAGGTTCCGATGGCAAAGGCAAATCCTTCTCTTTATTTACATCCCCAGAAAGCTTATGCAAAACCTGGCCCCTATCGCCCAAACATGCAAATATCCCTCCTCAGGCCTGAGCAAGGAGTTAGGTTTTCTACCTCGTCTTTTTCGAGTCGTTACTTCATCAATGTCGGACTGTGGCCCAGCCTCTGAATTCTCTGCTACAGGTGTATCAGATTCTGTGTCGTCATTTCTCACCTTCACAATCTGCTCACAACATTTCAATGCCTCCAATGTATTTTCATTTTCATCCATCACCTCACCAACACCATCCTTTCGCTCGTCTGAAGAGTTCCCTTCCACTATGGATGCATCTTTGCAACTTCTTCCACTATTGAAAGATCAACTGTCATAGACTGAACACTTTCCACAACTTCTTCAGCTACCTGTTCCATATAAAAACGCATATATTACAAAATTACATAACATATATGTCTTTAGGCAACTACGTGTTACTCAAGGCTCAACACAAAAAGGGATCAGAACATACTCCAAAAAATAATTACAAAAATGAAATTTAGCTGATTAACCTTGTGATTGTCAACTGTGGTGCAAAACTATAGTGAATGATGATGACACCAAAATGTAGTTGTCTAGGAGGCCAGATAAGATGCATTGTTTTCTACATAAGTATTACTATCCAAACTAATGGAGGCAAAAATATTCTAGATAATCATAGAAAATGTAGTTGTGGCATGTAAGGCAACTAAGAAATCCAAGCATGAAAACATCAATATGATTTGCAACAGCCAAGTGGATTTTTGGAAATAATGACTGATTGCTTATTTGTGGAAATATTTTTCAAATTGATTTGGAAAAATGGACATATGAATCCTCAATTATAATGTGTTTTTTGAATTACAGCCATTTGACCCAATTGACTGTTTGAAGCTAAAAGAGGCTGGGAGTAAGAAAAAAGACATGTGGCTTGGCATCTTATTATTGTTCAATTTTCTCAGCAAATGGAATATGTTTGTTCAGTGAGGCAACAAAATACATAGCTCTATTTACTAGCTGTGAAGAAACTCTCCAACGCACATTCATCTCATATTGAAGCTCGGTTCAAAGTGCATAGATGACTTGATTTGTCTTTGTTAAAGATGAAGGTTCAAAATTAAAAAACTCAAGCAAAATATGGCAGTTGATCTCCAAGATCACTAAACACCAAGCTCATCTCTAAACGAATCGCCCACCGCCCACCGCCCACCCCAACAATCCAAGTTCATGTAGTTGTGCCGTTAGCATTATGCTCAACACAGTCCAATTTGAACTTGCCCCAATTGATACAGGGCACATTCTTACATCCAACTTCAACATCCTTTGTATACCCATTCTGGGCGAGTCCATGTTCCATTATTATTTACTGGGCGAGTCCATGTTCCATTATTATTTACTGGGCGAGTCCAAGTTCCAACACATTCTCCTTGTTTCAACACCTTAGGTTGCCTCCATCATTGTCCTCCTTTTGTGGGCAAAATTCATTGTTAATTGTCCATGAGTGACAAATAATCATGCAAAAGAGCAAACTCCATGTTCCAATATTATTTCAAATTTATTCCTTGATCACCCATTCAAATTCATATTCCTCCTAAGTTTCACAATACCAAACCAGTTAATCAAAAATACAAGGTTTGCATAGTAAATGGACTCTTCCATCCCTAAATTGCCAAGCCAATGTCACCTATAAATAATATTTATCCGTACGTATATTCACTAAACTCTACGCCATAAATTTAATGACAAAGGATTAAAATACAAATTATATGCACACCTAGCAAAATGTAAATAGGCGGGACAACTACAAACAAATGGGTGGAATAGGTACGAAAGTAAAACCAATTTAGTCCTCCAACTTTACAAGGTTTCTAATTCAGTCTACTAATTTTTCCTTTGGTGTAAAGTGTCCTCCAAGTTGGACTAATCTTAACATCATACAAAAGAAAAGGGACAACAGAAATCGCGGAGATAATATTGACGAAAGTAGATGATTAACAGCAAGGTTTCAGCACATTCAGTTGAGAATTTAGGCTCATCCTTCGTACCATGAACTACTCTTCATCCTGGACAAGTGATACTAAACTTTCCACATACACTATATGTTGACAAAAATAATCAGCACCAACGATTTGGGGATAACGAAGTTCACCATCTTCTAAACTACATATTGCGAAATTTGATCCAAAAGCAATCAAGATTTCTCTATTTTGAGCCTTATAAAATAGAAAGGAGTGTGAACCTGTTTCAGGTACGCAAGGATAAGGAAAAGTCGCCATTTTATTCCAAGATTCTTGCACCCCATACTCTTTATATCAAAAAAAATGATATCCCATTCTTGAACCAATTTATCATGCTTGCCCCAGTGAAGCTTCCCATTCACAAACACTCCCCCCAACCCCGAAATGAGTCCTCCTCATTGGCCGTAATTGTGGTCCAAGATTTAGTATTTACACTATAAACTCTTCCCGCAGCCTCATATCTACCCGCAACCAGTCGACTCATCTAACCCAAATCCACAAGTAGTAATGCAACCTTCTCGATTATCCATAGAGGGCGGGGGCAATTTCGTGGAAATTCTCAAACTAGGGTTCCACAAGTAAAAGTGCCCATAATTAACCAAATAACTAATCAAACCATTACAGCAGCCCACAAACATAACCGGACTGTGTAGAGAATCAAACCCAGGGTCATTGAAGTGAAAAAAAGGAGTAATGGGTTCACTCACCAAAGAGCGCATACAACAGCGCCTGAGGGCGGGTTTGTAGTAGGGGCTCAATATGACCCTGTGGTGCGCCAATGCTGGGTTCATCGTCGACTTCTCGAGGTGCATTTTGACGAACCCCTCGCTGTCGATTAACGAACGCCACGATTTTAAGACGCGCCTGAATTTCAAAAGGGACTTCACTGGGGCCTCGACAAGATTTCATCCAAGAGTGGTCAGGAAGAAAGGGACGATTCCTCAGTCATCGGGGGACTGGATGGGTTGCTGGTGTCCATTATTATGATCGGAGAATGACGATTCCTTCCGCCGTCCCGCTGAGGCTCGCCGGCGCCGGTCGCCACAAATTTGAATATATGGGCTAAAGGGCGCTCCAAGAATCGTGTAACTGTAACCGCATGCGCAGGCGGCCTATTAATATGAGTGCCCTCGTTTACAATTTGGAGCTTTTTGACTATTTGTATTTCAAATCTACTTCGATTAACTTTTTAACGGTGGTGAGTGGCCTTCAGCATTTTTACGCCTTTGGATCACCTGATGCAAGGTCACCGTCCGCTCAAATTTTCAATGGCTGAATTTATCTATATTTTTTTCACACATTCATTTGTATTGTTTAATTAAGGGCTCACCTGTTTAATTTACAATACCAATTGTTAAAAGGATTAGTAACACCGTCCCTTCCTTCATTTTTCACATTTTAAATTCTATCTCTCTAAAATTTTCTATGAATCAATCTCTAAAAAAAGTTAGAAATCGACAATGAAATGGCGAATTAAGGAAAGTGAAGAGGGAGAACATCATCCAGTTGCTGCAAAAAGACACGCATTAAATGCAAGAAATATGCCAAAAAACGTCAACCCCGCCCAATCCGCGTGGGGCTGGAGGAGATATCCGGCCGGACCATTGGTCCGGCGGGATATCTCACTCGCCGCTTGTTCAGTCGCTCCAATAACAAGTGGTTTGGCCCACCTACCGAACACAAGGATCTCCCCCGGCCCGTCAGTGGCGCGAACAGATTGCCAACGAGACCCGGCTATTGGATATGTCGTCGTGGCCATCATTTTTAGCGTTTTCGGTAATTTGAATTTTTAAATTATATCATAATTTAAATTGTGAATAAATATATATATTTAATTTGTCTATATTATTTATTTGAATTTTTAATTAATGTAATACTTATAATCCTAATTTTTTAAAAAAATTGAAATGAAACTAATCGTTACAAACAATTAAAATTTTTATTTCATTGTTTTAAAAAATTAAAAATTATTTACAATTTATAAATATCTATATTTTTTTAAATTGATTATTTGAAATCCTAACTTTTAAATTCAAAAAGTATTTAAAATATAATAATTAACAAAAAAAATTCGCGGGTTGGATAAATGGTCCGGTCGACCATTGGGCCGGCCAGACCGGTTCCCCACCCGAGCCACTGGCTTGGCCGAGGAACTCCCCTGCCCGTCCCAACGGGACGGGCAGGGCCCTCCTCCAGTGGCTGGACAATACACCCGACCAGACCATATGTCCGAGTGGTTTTCTCCCCCGACCAGGGGGAGATTTCCCTTTCTCAAATCTTCAATTCTAACAAATTTTTTACATTCTCCGAGCCTCCCGAGTTTCGATCTGACATGCTTTATAATATCCTGAACTTCTGTGCTAAAATTTGGTGGGTTGTCGTTCCCAATTTTAGAGCATTTTTCTAGAGATATAATTTTTTAAAACACGTTCAGTTGCAAATGAGGGGAAAAGGGGCGGTGTTACTAATAATGGGGCGATGAATAACGATTGAGTTGTTAAATGAGTACTACTAATTACCGTTCTAAAATTATTAGATATTGTCCATTTTGATAGTTTTGACCTTTGCAGTATCTTTCAAAATTCTATCATATTCTCTCTAATTTTCTAATTTTGGATTATCGATAATGAATCATAGCGAACAATCAGAGAAGTCTGGAAATTAACGATAACAAGCCGTTGACACGTGTAGAGGTAATTTTGAAAATTTGTGGCATTTTCTTACACCGGGCACCCAAAGATGGCATCGGCCATATTTTTTTTTAAAAAATATTTTTTAAACAGTTTAGTTCTGTAATTAAAATCGATATTAGACTAAAATTTATGTGTAATATTTGATAATTGATCTTTACAGGTTATATTGGAAGATTTTGGTGATGATGATATTGATTAGAATGAACTGTTTGTCACTTCAGAAGTTTTTTAAATCCATTCAGAAGCAATCGTTTAGGCCAAATAAATTGCCATTGCTATTGATTCGAATTAATTGTTTATTCGCACAAATATGGCGGTATGAAGAAAATATTGAGATATTCATGTAGTGAACAGTACATGGGACTTTGAAAGACTTAAATTTTGCTATGCGAAAGAATATCAAGACAAAAGCCTGCAAAATATAGGTGCCCCACCATGCGCCGCCACCGGTTTTTTCCCTCCAGGGCGTTTTATTCTACTTTTTATAACAAAAAATATACCTCCTGATATACCGTCTACTCTTTCTCAGATTTTTTTTGAGTTCTTAGTGAAACAACATTAAAAATGTAAAGGTGCCGAAATTGTTTGAGAAATTTGAAAGTGGGGAGGGCGGTGAAGAATGAAGCGAGTGGTATAATTAGGTAAGGGTATAATAGTAACTGCATATTGGTCAATATTTTTAAAGCAATCAACACAAATCGGATGGTTGTTTAAATTGAATAATTGGTTGTTGAATTTGTATAAAGAATGGTTGAATTTATTTGCATCAGGCAGTTGATGTGTATTTTGTCGTTATTTAGTTTATATAGCAAATCGTTGAAAATATATGTGAACTTGTTTAAATTGTGCAATTCATAGTTGAAAAAAATCTTATAAATTTTTTTTGTAGCATGTTAAATTTAGGATGTGACTATTAAACAATTTTAGAAATGTTTTAAACAAGGAATAATTTTGACTATTTCCCCACTTTTAATCTTGACCATTCATTTTAGCTACACTCCGTTGATAAATTGGTAAATTTGACAAATTTGAGTATCGCAACATTCAATAATAGCTATTGAGATTCAATGTAGACATTCCCAGTGAGACATTAAATACATCCATCAGATTGACCCATTCTATACCTCCCCATGAGGTGCAAATATTGCCAGGGCTTAGGACACAGCTATTTTGTCCAAACAATTTGCTCCCATTGCATCATATAGGGTTCAAACTCAAGCCTTCTCTCAGTATCCTGTTTTTCATGAGAAATATGTTTCGCTTGGCTCATCTCCTGATTCACTGCTCGCCTGATCCTCACTTTTGACAGCATTGCGGCCTTCATTTCTTGATCTGCATTGGAAACGTCGCTCAATAAGGAAAAACTAACCCAAGAAAATACATTCGGAGGAAACTTGAGAGGATATTCGTGGTATTTTTATTAGAGACACGATGTGTTGAATTTTTTAAGTCAAGAAAGGACAGCAAAAGAGAACCTGTTTGATGATGAAACCTGTTTCCTTGATATACCTCCCCTCCTTTGGGTTACCTTTCTCTGCACTCTGCCAGAGTTTGCAAAAAGACATTTTCCTTTAGTTGTTCAACTTATGGGCATGGCGAATAATGGAAAATGGATTTCAAAAAATAATTAAATAAATAAAATACAAAACTCGATAGCAGAACCTACTTTGAGGGCTGTTTAGCAGGAGATGAACGGTCGGTTTCTTCTACTGGCAATGATTGTACCTGAAAGGCCATGTATTCACCAAAAGTGAGCGCAGACGAGGTGGAAAGCTGAAAAGTTGAAACAACATTGAAAAAAATGTCAACATGGAATAAACAGTGTTGAATGATGAGACCGACTTGTCTAGGGTGATCTTCGGAGAACAATTCCCATTTTTCATGTTTCAGGTTCAGTACTTCCTCTTCATCATCGTCGTATATAACCTGCAAAATAAGCCAGTAAATAATCAAGACAATAAGGTTCAGAAAAAAGTCGGCACATAAACTTCAGCAGTAAGAGGAGTACTGCGAAGAAAAGTATACATGGGGAGAACACACAAAAAGGACGAGATTGGAAGCACATTATATCACCTTGTGATGCTTGAGCGTTGAATCATAAGACACGACAGTGCCTGTGTAAAACCTGCAAATACAAAATACTGAATATCAGAAAAGGCGGTACAATTTACAAAATAATGAATATCAGAAAAGGCGGTAAAATATAGTTACATACATATTCTGAAACAAATGGGCAAAATGACAGAATTATAAACAAATATCTGAAAAGGCTTAGACCACATGATACGAGAAACACACAAACCACTAGTTCTTGGAAGAAAAATTTACTCTCATTTTAACCCATGGGAGTTTTAAAAAACACCAATAATAGCGTATGCGTAATTGACTAGGATAACGAAAAAGGAAATCCAGCAAGACATTATTGACCATCAGCAAAACAAAGATCTTTAAGGGCTATCAAAATCACCTAAAACATCTTATTCCCAAAGAAACGAGACATAATTTAGTCAATGCAAAACAAGGAATCAGTTGAAAGAATCACTTTCACGACATATAAAGCACATTTGAGAAATGCATTTTCTGCTACTTACGTTTTGTCCATTGGCCACCAGACCATTATCCTTGAATTAACCAATTCTTCTCCATACTCAGCAGAGGACCTCTTGGAATGCTGAAGCAAAGCATATATTTAAGATAATAATTAGATTTGGCCTCCGAAAGAATATTTAGTTTTTAGTTTATATAGACATACATATATAGGACAGTATAATTATACCTTTTCTGGGGTTGAGCTCTTAGGTTCATCAGCTTCTTCGGGATTAGAAACGGAAGATTCCCCCATCTGCATTGATTATCGCAATCAAGAAGATAAAGAAGGAAAAATTCAAGCATGGAATACATTAGGAAAAATAGAGATTGATTACCTTGTCCCCAGTATCCTTTTTATCATGTTTACGGGAAGCATTTCCATCCCCGATTGATCTCCTTCCACCACGTTTTTGCTTCATGTCTTCACCCTTGGATTCATTGCTACTATGGTTGACTTCTTCCTTCGTTACATTAGGTGCAATCTGCCCAGCAACCCTTCTTCTCCTCCTCCTCTTTGGGCCGGCGTTGGAACCCCCCTCTTTCACATTAGATTGCAGGGTTTTCCGTTTTCGCCTTAATGGCATTTCTTGGTCAATTTGTTGATTGGCTTCACTTTCTGTGTTCTGGGATTGACCCCTCGTGCGAGTACTTGCGGCATCAATAGAATCAAGTTCTTTCCCAGAAGAAATACCTGGCACATCTTTCACAGGTTCCGATGGCAAAGGCAAATCCTTCTCTTTACTAACAACATCCCCAGAAAATTTATGCGGAACCTGGCCTCCTATTGCCCAAGGATGCAAGTATCCCTCCTCAGGCCTAAGCAAAGAGTTAGGTTTTCTACCTCGTCTCTTTCGAGTGGTCACTTCATCAATGTCCGATTGTGGCCCAGCCTCTGAATTCTCTGCTACAGGTGTATCAGATTCTGTGTTGTCATTTTTCAGCTGCACAATCTGCTCACAACATTTCAATGCCTCCAATGTATTTTCATTTTCATCCATCACCTCACAAGTGCCATCCTTTCGCTCATCTGAAGAGTTTCCTTCCACTATTGATGCATCTTCGCTAGACGGATCAATTGTCATAGACTGAACCATTTCCACAGCTTCTTCTGCCACCTGATCACAAAATATATCACAAAATTACATAACATACATGCCTTTATGCAACTGCGTGCTACTCAGGGGTCAACATAAAAACGGATCAGAACATATTCCACAAAATAATTACAAAAAAATGAAATTAAGCAGATTAACCTTGTGATTGTCAACTGTGATGCAAAACTATAGTGTATTTTTTATGCACAAGTATTACTATCCAAACTAATGGAGGCAAAAATATTCTAGATAATGCGAGCAAGCAAGTGGCTATGCAGGCTTGAAATTGAATAAGTGTTGTGAGGAGCCAAAGTATGAGGCTTCAAATGTACTCAAACTCGGGCACTTTAGCCTTGGAGTGGAAAAAAACATTAGCTTTTAGCTGGTCAGAAAAATATTATGAAGTCAGTTATGTGGCATACTTCTTCAACTCTTCATAAATCTTAATCATACTTCCAAAGTTAAACATGCACTGAATACAGGGAAGGCGAAATTGGTATTCATAGACAACATTGAAATGTTGATCTTCCAAGAGTAGCATGTGAACTGAGAAAATTTAAATCATTGATACGCAGAGTAAGCACACATTCAATAAGTGTAATACTTATAATCATAATTTTTTAAAAAAATCGAAATGAAAATAATCATTACAAATAATTAAAAATTATATCATAATTTAAATTGT
>MAYD01580944.1:0-10878 GCA_001909325.1 Ruellia speciosa
TAAAGAATTCTATATTATTTTTCATTGTCGATGCCAACCTTGATTATGAACTTTTAGGTTATATAGAAATTATCTCGAGACAGTAGATAACATGTGTAGTTTATAAAATCGTATGGACAACATGTGTTGTCATTCTACAATCTTAGAAGTTTGTATGGTTGATAGAATCATTGTCATGCATAATCCTTTCTATTATGAAATTAAAGACTCAGCATTTTCAACTTATTAAGATTCTCTTTTGCTTATTAGTTATTTCCCCATTTTGTGCATTCTTTTCTGTTGATTGTATGTTTATTACTAAGTGGACCTTTTCTATTTTTTTTTTTCCCTGCAAACACAGTCTGTTTTCTCCTCTCCAAGGGTGGATTATTTCTTCCCGTGAACATTCTAAATTCATTTGAAAGTTTATGTTCCTACTATTGTTTTTCTTTCATTTATTTTGTTATGAAAATACTTGATTTTTAATTCCTTAAATAATTAACTACCACCCCCCGCCCCCCGCACTGTATGAAGAATTATACTGTTACTTAGGTTTAAAATGCTTCTATGTTTGTCTATGTTGGTGTTAAAGCATGCTAAAGAACAATAAAAAAATCTGTCATGTTCTACACATGTACTATTATGTGCGCTATTATTGACTGATTTTTTATTGGATTGACTTCATTCTTATTTTATAAACTTCCTAGCACTTTGATGTTGTTTCCCATTAAGTTTCATAAGTTTTTTTAATTTATTTGGTTGGGGCTTAAGCATACTATGTAACAATAAAAAAAAAATCTGTCATGTTCTGTGCATGAACTACTTTGTGTGGTATTCTCGACTCAAATCTAATTAGATTGACTTCAATCATTTTTTCTAAACTTTCTAACACTTTGATCTTGCTAATCGTAAAGTTTCATATTTTTTGAAGTTGATTGGGTTGGTGTTTATGCAAGCTGAAGAACACTTCAAAATCTATCATGTTTTGTGCAGATATCATTTAGTGAGCTATTCTTGACTCAAATCTGATTGAAATTACTTCATTATTGTTTTGTAAGCTTCCTAACACTTTGATCTTACTTTCCATTAAATTTCATATTTTTGGGGATTTATTTGGTTGGTGTTTAAGCATGCTAAAAAAACACTTAAAAAATCTGTCATGTTCTACGTAGGAATTGTTTTGTACGCTATTCTCAACTCAAATTTGATTGGATTGACTTCATTCTTATTTTGTAAGGTTCTTAACACTTTGATCTTGTTTCCCGTTAATTTTCATAATTTTTGGATTGATCTGATTGGTATTAAAGCATGCTAAAGAACAATAAAAAGAATCTATCATTGCTGAAAATTTGTAAACAATTTTTAGTTTCACTCCATTTTTTTAAATTTGCTTCCATTGGACCCCACCTGATTAGGACCCGTGGTATTGGGTCCACAGTCGTGGATACTGCAGTAGCTTAGGCGGAAATTTTTTAATTTATCCTTGTATGTACATGACACATGGCATTCCTTGATCATTTTTCATCCATTACTCAGCACCCCAAAGTAAAAAACAAGGGATAAGCTAGGAGATGGCTTTTGAACTAACAAGTAGGTGACTTTGAGCCATTTTTCCACCATGAAGGATAAGAAATTAGGGTGAAGTGTCTGCAGATAATTTGTAGCCTATACTTAGTACTTCAATATGCACGGTTTAGATTTTGTGATTGGAGCTTCTTTGATGGTGAAAATTGAGTCCAAAGTTGACAAGAAATTCTGGAATCTCAGTTGCAGAATCAAGTAGCTCTCTTGAGTGCCGAATTTCGATAGCTTACGTTAGAATTTGAGGTTAGTGTCTTTAGATGAATTGCTGTCCTCACTTTCTAGTTTCCAGAAGTACTTTTAGATTCTTGATTGAGTTAATATTGCGCCTTGTAGGACTCTTGGAAGTTGCTGGGTTCACTTGCCCATTTAGGGTTTTCAACGATTGGAAAGGTGTTTTCAACAAGCTTATACAATCAGACATAATTTTTGTGTTTTTAGAACCTCCTTTGGATGCTTTACAAATCTGGAAATTTGGTAAATTTTGACCTCTGTTTTGGGACCGCGGTGAAATACTACGGGAAACTGGGAGCTGTCTGAATCATCTATTTTCTGTAGTTTCTGACCGCGGTTTGGGCTTTGAGGCCAATAACGTGGGGTACACCAGTAGATAATAGCATGTTTTATGCTTACACTGACATAGCCTGATTTTATATACGCGTATCCGATTTATAACCTAGACTGTGATAAGGCGATGTCTTCTAACACTGAGTGCGTTTGGCGTTTTAAATAAATTAACTAGGCATCTTATTGAAAAGTGATTTGAATTACGAATTGATATGTTATGGGTTTTGGCCCGGTTGGTCTGATGTGACTTGTTATCTCTGTTTTGGCCCGATTGGCCATTGTATTGACTGAATTTTGGGAAAATGGCCCCGTTTGGGCAATATGTGTGGTGATTACTGATTCTGAGATGATGATGATGGTGATTATTTTTTATTGATATGGTTATGATTTCCACTCCGGATTGGAACCCTGGGGATTGGGCTGTTGTGATATTAAGATATTGGTACCTCTTGATTGCACATGTGGTTTACTCGAAATAAAACCTCTGGGGAAAATCTTGGGTGCGTCTGGGTATTTTGATTTTTGCTAATGAACTGACTGACTCTTTTGACAAACGAATTTATAAGACCCCTGTGATTTTATGGTATGTGGTGCATGTCTACTAACCTACTTGCGTGTGTGGTTCGGCCCGTGTGATGCCACATGGTTTATTGTATTATGAGGGATGTGTCCCTCAGATGAGGCGACACCCCGGTCGACGGGAAGGGTCTTAACGAGCCTCTGGTAGGACGATGCGCGCTAGACATATTTTGTACTGCATTTAAGATAGATAGGTGTATATTAGGATACATGCATCATTTATCAACTGTTAACCCAAAGCCTGGTATGGGATGGGTGATGTGGTTAACGATGTTGCTTTCTTTACCTTCTGTATTTGTGATGGTCTTTGCTTTGGGGGACCCCTTGCTCAGCGATTGCTGACCCCCATTGTTATCTACATGTATTTCAAGAACGAATCAAGAGCATGTGTAGACATCTCGGATGGGGCGAGAGGACCGTAGATTTTGTCTATTTTGATGTACTGTGATCTTTTGACTGTAATGTGTTTAGTAGTTCAGCTACTAGGCGGTGGGAATGCGACTTATCTATGTATGTTTTGGGTATGTACTTGTCAACGTGATAGTTTGTTTGATTTCAATTTATGTGTTATTGCTTTTCTTATGCGAAAACACCTAACCAAGAATTGGAAACGTTACGTGCCTTGCTTGTTTATGTGATTCGAGTCATATCTGCCTTGTACTAGTGAGCCCAAATTAACTGTCCACTAATTTAGGTTAGCTAGTACGGCGTGGCGCATCCACTGGATAGGTGGGGGCGTTACATATGAGGTATGATTACGCTTTCGAGTTTTGAAATATAATTCCCACTGGTGGGATGGCGATTAATTGGCCTAATTCGACGTTTGAAATGTATTTGTATGTTATTTATCTTCATTTATATTTAGGGTTCGTGCTCGACCGAGGATTAGTAAGGTATATAGTGGTATTGTGTTTGTTATTCCTATTAGCAGGTGCCCAGTGTCCCATTTTAGGGAAAGTTTTGCCGAAATTTCTGTAGATATGTTAGAATTTTTTGCATGTCAGTAAAAACCTAAGTTTCACGATTCTTTTGCATCTTCAACCAAAAACTTAATAGTTATCCTCTTTTTGTAATTACTATATATAGAATGTATATAGTTAATACTATTTAAATGGAATCCATAGACTTATTTTCTCTTTTCAATTGTTCTTGACATCAGTACACTCTAGCGTTGAATTTTGTGCTTTATATACACACTTAAACTTATACTTGGAATTTATACTTTTTCTAAACAATGTGGCTTGTGAGTTAACAAGGACTCTATATGATTCAAGAAACCATTGAAACATCTTACTCCATCGGAATACAGATTCTCTTAGCCATACAATATTCACAACTATTTTTAGAGTTATTCCACCACATGATTGTCCCTTAATATTTTCACTATCCTTCATAATACCTATAAGTAATTAGGATGAGCAGTTCTAAATCTCATGATTGGATGTAAGCACCTAGAGCCACACTAGAAAGGACATCAGACTAGTTTGTAGCTAGTATAGATACATTCATTGAGTTCTACCTTGAGCATCTGGAGAAGATGCACGGACTAGATATGGTGAAGTGCCCCTACAAGTTATGCTACAAGACGAAATACCGATCAATAAATGAATGCAAGCTATATTTGTACAGACATGGGTTCATGGAGGGCTACAACCATTGGATACTCCATAAGGAGGTTCATGAAGGGGCAGCGTAGGGTGTAAGTAGTGTCCAAAAATAGTCTCATGATGCTCTCATTCCATATTGCACACAGTGATCCATACTATGACATGGTTTTGGATGCATTTGTGCAAGAGCATTGGAACAACACACCGGAGGTCATACACACACATGAGGAAGAGCCATTGCATGAGCACAAAGGCTTCATTGATCTCTTGTAGGCCTACAACAAAAGGGAGGTCTGGTAGTGAGGAAATGTCCCAGATCGAATGTGTGTCAAGGTTGCTGAAGTTGAAATCAGAATACAACCTCTCGGACGCCGACTACGACACAATGATATAGATAATCCACGATTTACTCTCAAAAAATGAAAACAATCTTTCCAAAAAACTTTCACAAGACTAAGAAGATGATATCGAGCTTAGGTTTATCCAACGAGAAGATAGACTGTAACACCCAGTGTTACATTTCTTCAGAAAATGAGTAAAAAATTTTCGTGAAGTTAATTATGGAGAAATAATTAATTTCTAAGATGTGGAGAATTAGATTCAGGTCACTCGAATCAGAAATGGGCTTCAAGTCATTTGCAGTTGTGAAATCGATTGGGTTCGATTCGCCAGAAGGCCCAATAAATCGGCCCAAGGCCCAAATGAGTTGGGATGATGTTCAAAAGTTACGGACACATTAAAAATCATTATATTAGTGTGTCAGTAAAATTTGGGACGATTCCGTGCACCCAAACTATCCGTCAGAAAAATTGATCGGACACCGAATGGCCCGATAGGCCCAATTGTGGGAACGGAGGCCCAGCTGCCAGGGGGTGATGTTTAGAAATTACAGAGGTCTTAAGGACCATAAATTATAATTGTCAGTAAAATTTGAGAGGAAACGGAACGACGGAACTCCTCGTCAGTAAAATCGAATTTCGGTACGTGATGGACAAATCGCGTAAGGGTAATTTATTTTCAAAGGAGAAATAAATGAAATCCAGGGGCTTGGATGCAATTTAGACAAATAATAAATGTTGTTGGGGGTGGTACTTAGTAAATGTAGG
The DNA here is from genome assembly GCA_001909325.1 of Ruellia speciosa. Classification (NCBI taxonomy): domain Eukaryota; kingdom Viridiplantae; phylum Streptophyta; class Magnoliopsida; order Lamiales; family Acanthaceae; genus Ruellia; species Ruellia speciosa. The sequence continues at coordinate 5,420 of MAYD01580944.1, forward strand.
GAGTTTTTGATTTTGGAGAATGTTGCTTTTAAAAATCAAGATATGGACCAAAAAACAACCAAAAAGGGGGCGACGTCTGGAGAATGTCGTGTGTTTTGATTTTATTGCTGAAGTGTCGAGACTTTGAGACTAAAAACCAACCAAAAATCAATTTTAGGCAGTATATAGCAAGAGACAAGTGCCTTGTTTTTTGTGAAAGGGGGTAATCATTATGCTGGAAGTGCATTTAATGTAGGGAAATGGAGAGAGAAGATTAAAATATGCTTTAGGGGCGAAAATTAGTAAATATCGTGGCTTTTAAGTTTTTAAGGTGTTAATGTCGCACCTTTTAAGTTGGAAAGGTGATTTTGTGGATTAAAAACCAAAATATGGATGCCAAAAACCAACCTTCAAGGGAGAAACCAATTTTTAAGGTTGGGGGCAACATTTAGAGAATTTTGCTGGTATTATTAACATCCTAAGGCATTGTTGGATCATTTATTCTCACTTCATCCAAATTTCTCAAGAAAAATCCTAAGGGAAACTCTTGCCAAATTGCTCCAAATTGTTGAAAATTGAAGAACCGAACGTAGAATCTTGTTGACCTCATCAAGGTGAGCTTAATGGTATCACTTGATTTCACATGCATTGAATTATAGAAAATTCAAAAGTGAACAGCCTCTAAATACAACCAATTTCTTCTAAAAATTGGATTTTTGGAGCTTGTGGATTTAATGCTTCGATTTCGGCCTAACCGACGAGATTGTTGAATGTTGTTGGAATTTTTGATGAATTTGAACTAGGAATTTATGGACCTAAGAATTTTGAGTGTTCTTCATGTTCTTGATGATCTTCAAGATGTTCTTAAGAATCTTCATGATGTTCTTGCCAAAAGATGTGTTTGATCCTAAAGGGATTGATTTGAAAAGTGTTTGAGTTAGTGGGAAATCATGAGATTCCCCAATAACACTTGGAAATGAATTAAAAATTGGCATAGTGGATTTGGACATGACATCACTAGGAAAGGTTTTCTTGATGGGCTTGGATTTACAAGACTTCTTCATGGGCTTGTTGAATTGTTGGACTCATGGACTTGGGCCGAATTGGACTTGTGGAATTAAATTAAATTCTAAGGACTTGAATTTAATTTGGGCTGCACTTGGACTTAAGATAATCTTAACTCATTTAAGATTTATTAATTATCCTAGACAATGCTAAATTGTCTAAGTCTTTATGACTAATCGGACCGGATAATTAATTAGTATTCTTTCGCCTCGTAGATGAACCCGACTCTAGCGACCGGTAGAACCTGTACGTGTTGTCATTCTAGTAGAGTCTCATAAGACTGTAGATAAAGGTATGAAAACATACATTGGGCACCCATAAGTCCCGCTTAATTATTAAAGTACCGAATTTCACTCGGTCGGGTAAATTTAAATAAAGCGCATGTAATGAATTTATTTATTCTACATACTCTTTAATTCCTTATGCATTCTTCCGTTATGCGTGGTATGTTTGCATTATGTGCCTTCCGTGCTTTGCTTGACATATTGCATAAGACACCTTTCCGTAACCGGTATTGCATGCAATTTATTAAGCCGCCAATTACGACTAAGGGGATTTTATAACCTTCAGCCATATTGGTCATGGCACATTCAAGTGAAACCTAATGATGACTAATCGAACATTAATGCATCCTTAAAAGATGTAACAACGTAAAGTGAAACATTGAGTGGATACAAGCTTTCGGGTTGATCGCCTTAAGCTTTGTGGGCGAATTGTAAGTCCCCATTGTGTCTGTTCTACTCATCGGGGGTAGCTCCCCTTACATGAGGTTTGCCGGTGATTTAAGAATAGCTTGAGAGTGTGAACTTACGTTATTTAGTTCCCTCTCATTCCTGTTGATGCTGCCTTAGTTTGGACATAAAGATCGGGTGATTCCATATGTCTCAGACTGTGGTACGCAAATGCATGATTATTCCACGCTTTACACATCCATATTCCCACATTTGTGGAGCACGCTAAGTGGGTGTTGTCCGCATTGTACGCGTCATTGACATCCTGAGTTGTGCCGCGAGTGGTTCGTGTGGAGGCCGATGTTAGCTATACGTATGATTTGGCTAGCAGTTCCAAATATAAATACGTATAGCACCTGATCTTCGCGATGAACAGGAGACCTGTGTGTTGCTTGTCGCATAATTTCAGAACCATGATTTTAAGCTACTCATTGCTTACTCATTTGAAATTGTGCATTGCATAGCATGTTTTATGAACTTATACTTGTTGCATACTTTTAACTAGACTCAAAGTTAATATTTATGGATATATTACCTTGACGTCTCATGTTGTGTGTGGATTGCTTACCTGTCGTGTATGCTTTTCCATACTTAGTCTCGCAATTAATGATGCTTCGTTATGCATCTTAGGTGTGTATGATGGCCGTGATGATGCACCTCAGGCTCAATGATCTTAGGGGATTAGGTTATCACCTGATGGGTTGTGAGGGCGAGTGAACCTTTTTTTATTATGTCTTGCCCTAACTTTTGTGGTTGCAGGTGGTGGTCGGCGTGAAGACCCTTTGGATTTCTTTTTCTTTTCGAACACTTCTGTAATTTGTTATTAGCTTGTACTAAATAGCCGAGTCCCGGCGTGGGACAATACTTTCAGATTCTTGGTTTGTAATCACGTTTATCTTATATTATTGCATTATGTATTTTTAGTTTTTCCAAGCATGTGAGCTGCGATTGTATGGGACCACGGTTTCCGGAAAGTTCAACGTACTCTGATAGGACGAGATCATTTATTAGCCTTAACACTGAGCTTATTGTGGGGTTTAGTGTTAGATTCCATGATAAGTTAGGTGTGGCGGTAACATGTCCCGTTTATGGGAATTGGGGCGTTACATAGACTGTTGTGTGGGCAACTGTCTATTGTTTCGAGGGGGCATGGCGAGGAATCTAACTGTTTGTATTGTAGGAAATCGAGGTATGACCTAAAAAAATTGAGGAATGTTACCTCAAAATACATATTTACTTCCCCCTGAAGTCGAGGCTAAAACATATCTACTTTTCCTGAGCGACGCCTTGAAGATGACTTGGCAAGTGGACCACAGTCACGACACTGATGGCGACATGTTCCATTCGTGCGATTTGGAAGCATGGAAGCACTTCAATGCCACGCATCCTATCTTTACCTCAGAGTCTCAGAATATTCAACTGGGTCTTTGTATTGACGGCTTCAATCCGCAGGGGCAATATGGTCTCAATACTCTTACAGGCCCATGCTCATAATACTATATAACTTGTCTCCCGACATGTGTATGAAGGAAGCGACCATGTTCCTGACATGTCTTGTGCCAGGGCCGAGGAGCCCTACGCAATGTCTCGATGTGTTCCCTCTGTCTCTCGTTGATGAATTGTTGCAATTGTGGAACGATGGTGTCCTGGTGTACGATGTTTCCACAAAAAGGAACTTCAATCTATGGGCAGCATTGATGTGGGCAATCATTGATCTTCCGACATACTTAACGTTATCAGGTTGGAGTACCTACGGTGGGTTCACAACATGCCTTATTTGCATGGATGAGATGGTCGCCATCAGGTTGACAAACGGGCAGAAATAAAGCTAGTTTAATGTGCATAGGCAGTTTATACCCGAGGACCTCCCATTCTACCTTGATGTTGAGAACTTCATGGCTGGAAGAACTAAAGTGCGTCCACCTTCCTGGCATTGAAATGGTGATGATGTGTTACACGACATCGAGCAAAATAACTTGGTTAAGGTTTCAGACCCAGTGGGTGAGGAGATAAATGTCGTTTGTTGCCAGTCTTGTGGCTAGAAAAAGAAAAGTATCTTTTGGGACTTGCCTTATTGGTATACAAATTTGGTCCATCATTGCCTTGTTCCCATGCACTGCGAGAAGAACATATTTGATAATTTTTTTCACCATTCTCGATGTGCCTGGGAAAACAAAAGATAATGCGAAGTCTATGGAGGATTTGAAATTGTTATGCAAATGTCCTAGTATGCACAAGGATTGTAGAAAAGGAAAGTACCCCAAAGTGAGTTATACACTGAGTAAACACACTCGAGATGAGCTATTGCATTGGGTTCTACAACTGAAGTTTCCAGATGGTACGCTTCACAATTGAAGCAGTATGTCGATAGGAAGAACGATACGATGTTTGTGATGTAGAGCCATGATTATCATGTTTTCATGCAGCATTTATTACATATAGGCTTCAATGAATTATTGCTTAAGGCGGTATGGGAAGCATTAATGAAGCTTGATCGGGACATCGTTGTGATACTTCGCAAATTAGAGCAAATATGCCCTCCTAGCATTTTCAATGTTATAGTGCACTTAGTAGTACAACTTGTACGAGAGGTGAGGATTGTTGGTTCGGTCCAGTTTCGTTGGATGTATCCTTCCAAACGGTACATCCCATACTCATGCTTTTCATTTCATTTATATTATACATACGATGGGCATTGGGTTGTGACAACAATATTAACACGTAATTACAACTTGTGCCAATGTAGAATAGTGCATGTAGCGACTAAAGAAAACTGTGAAGAATAAAGTGAGAGTGAAGGGCTCAATTGCAAGTGATTACCTTGTTCACGAGGCAATGATATTCTGTAGCCACTACTTCGAGGAACATGTGCTCGCGAGCGAAGAGCAGTTCCTCGAAATGAAAATGGCTGAATTAGGGATGGACAGGATGATCAATCATTGCCTCGCATTTTTAGACTCAAGGGTCGGTCCCAAGGGAAAGAGCAGACTCACTACATGACACCACAAGAGCGGGTGTAACACCCTGATTCTGCAACCGGACGAAATGTTACCGCCACACCTAACTTACCTCGGGTTCTACGGCCTAACCCTTAGTAAGCTCGGTGCTCAGGCTAACCGTTTGCTATCCTTATCAGAGTATGCTGGATTTTAGGAAACTGGTCCCCTCTGATCACAGCTCAGCGCGATAAAAATGGAAACATACAAAACAAACCTTTCTATAACAGGCTGCAAGTTAAGAGTTTACAATACCCAAAAGAATGCATGTCCCACGTCCGGGACTCGGCCACTTAATACAAGCCGATTAACAAAATGGAATGAGGAATTAAAAGTTCAGAACATACAAGAATAACTGAAATGCAGAGCACCCAAACAGTTAAACACATATGTTCTCTCATCCTCACCAAAACCCAAAAGGCATAGCCTTACCCGCGTGAGCTATCGTCCAGGAGGCTGTGTCCTCCGGACCTCTGATACTGTATGCAACAAGCATAGTTAGTCATAAAGACTAAGTACGGAACATACACGCGGTAACTTTAAACATGCATCTTCACAACTGTATGCATCGTGATACTCATCGAGTGCATCTCCAATATACAACTCAATGGTTTCAAATCTCTTTTATGCAGCAATAACAATGCAGCAATAAAACTCTGAATGCCTCAACACGGCAAGCTATAACTCA
>MAYD01580964.1:0-13475 GCA_001909325.1 Ruellia speciosa
AAGATCTGGAAAACCGGGATCATGGCTATGTTAGGGGAGTAAGTGGACAAATTCCTCCAGGTTACCCCGTTGATTTAACCATATCTAAATAAGAAAGATTTCCCCTTTCGGACTTAAGGGATGGTAAGGGAAATGGATTTAATAATGATGGAATAAGTTATATGGTGGACCTAATAAATGGGAGCCAGAGAGTAATCGGTATTACTCGACATAATGACATAAGGAATAAGTTAAGGATATTACCCGACGTATAGCCTGGATAGGCTTTAACTGGGTAGGCTGTGGTACCGGGAAATGTATGTACGCCGATACGTGGCTTGGGCGAAGCCCCGTTACATTACATGTTATGCATTTGCATGTTTCCCGTGGGTTGGCGGTATAGTCAATCCACGTATCTATTTCGCCATGCCGGACCACAGGCATTGGCCACTCTGATTGCTCCTGCCGGACCACAGGCAGTCGAGCCGTTTCTCCTGCTGGACCACAGGTAGTTGAGGTCATGCCGGACCACAGGCATGGTTCTCGCCGAACCACAGGCGGGGGATTTATCAGGTTAGGTGCCGGCATAGGCATGCATTGCATATAGGTTAGGTGTATGTCTTGCATTGTGGTTGAAGCACTGGTATGGGACAGTGTGATGGTTACTTTTCTCGCCTATGTACTCGATTAGATTGCTAAGTGCGGCGGTTGACTGATATACCATTACTATTATTCATGTGTTATGGAGATGTGTTACCCCGTTTTCCCTACTTGTGTATTCCCTTGCTCAGTACGTTGTAGTGACCCCCTTGTGTTTGTGTATGTGTTCCAGATGTCCCTGGAGGCGCGGCTGCATAATCGGGTTGGGGATCTTGAGCGGACTGCATCTAGTATAGGATGCCTTTCGATGAATTACGTTGCCCAATAATATGAGGCGAAGTGTACTCCTGTAACTGGTTGAATTTTGATTGATTAAAAATAAAATATTAAAATAGAAATATGCGCGCTTTGATGCTGAGCCTTGTATTAGAACGTTTAGACTGACTGGCCACCAGTTTAGGGGGGCTACTACGGAGGTAACGTGGCCCAAAAGGCTTATGAATTTTGGGGGCGTTACATGATGTCCAGCTCCTAATTATTTTCTTAATTTTTTATTAATTTAATTTATTGATTTACAAAAGAAAAAATTAATTAAAGTTCATAAATACCAATATTTTTATAAAATTGATTATTTGAAGTCAAAACTTTTGCGTCAAAAGTTAATATTTAAATTCTATCAATGGTATTTGTAATCCAAAAAGATAATATATATCTTGGACTAAGCCAAAACCAAAGACCACAACAAAAACCCAATTGCCAAGATCCAAGTCTACAATAATCTCATTAACCATCACACATTAGTTACATAAGAAGTTTGAATATTGGTTATAAGGTCAGATACCTTAATTGTGTGATAACAAACATGCAAGGTGGTCAATTGTGGGTTAAGCCCATACGCGCGGCCGTCAAGCCGTGGCGTGGCGTGGCGTGGCGTGGCGTAGCTTGGCTTTGGATTTGAATTTGGTAATTGGGTTTTGTTGTGGGCTTTGTGTGGTGTGTGTATATATATATATATATATATATTATATTTTTGAATAAAAAAGTTATTTTAAATTTGAAAAAAATTAAAAACAAAAATTGATGAGGCGCATACGCCCCCCGCCGGGCGTGATTCCCATGCACCATGACGGAGCATTTGGGGGTGGGTGGGTTCAAAATTGTCCAGAAATAAAACGGTCATTTGATGAAGCAACATCGGAAAAAATTGAACGATATTTAGTAAAATCTTTGTAAAATGTTGGCATCGAATAAAATCATAAATCTTCAAAAGCTAAACCATAAATACTGAAAATCACAATAATCAGATATAACAATCGAACTCACAAAGGCGCCAGAAGATCCAGGAAAGAGATGTCATTAGCTGCAAATCATAACAAATGCATGTAAACAAAAATATTAGAAATTTCTCTAAATTAAATAAGCAGTCCTAATTCATCCAAAATAAAACATAAACAAAAAATGACAAATTTAAGGTTAAAATAAATTAAAAGAAATAGATTTGAAATATTGTCAACCATCCAAACAAGTGGAAAATTGAAATCCTTGTATGGAAATTCTTTAAATTGAAAGGAATATGTATGTATAGGGATGATAGTAGGATGAATTTCGGCTGGAAATTGCCATCCCTGCCACTTGTCCCGTTGGGAAATAGGAGCCACCCCACCCTTGGCGGGAAATAGGTGCCCCATGGGTGTCCACCATTTTAAATGATAATAATAATAATAATACTCTAATAAAAATAATATTTTTAATTTTTAAATTAATAATTAAAATAAAATTTTATTAAATTAATATTAAATATAAATAACAAATGAAATTAATGATATCAAATAATACTACAAAATATAAAAATATATTATCAACATATATTTTGGTGTTCATATTTGAATGCCGAACAAAGACTAATTTAATGCAACGTGTGATTTCCCATTTATCCCTAAGTGAAGCCCACAATAAATGATGTGCCAAATTGGTTAAAAACGGTTTCAAACGCTTCACATAGTTAGGTAGGGCTATAAATTACATTCAAGAAAAAAAAATATTTTTGAAGCTCATTTAAACAAAATTAACTTTTTAAAAATAAAAGTCAAAAACACTTTAAAAAAATCATCTAAACGGGCTCTCAATTTGAATCACTCCATCAAATACTTGACACAAATTTTTAAAATTAAAATTAGTGGTTACAAATAAAATTTTATTTATTTATTAGTCAAAATAAAGTTGCATTTGGATGGAGCAATAATGGTGGCAGTGAAATTTCCATTTATTTCATTTATTTACTGGATGTGTATTGGGCTGAATGGATCTTTATTTTTGTAATCCAATAGAAGTTGGGTTAGGCCCAAAGACATAACTAATTTGTAGCAGCAGTCAACATGGTTCATGCAAGCATGATTCTCGTGGCATTTAAATTATTAAAAATGAATTTTCTGACAATCCGACGCGTCCGCCATATCCGAAGCCTGCGTATATCTTTATCCCGTCATTGGATCGGGGCATCAACAAGAAAGCCAACCCGCACTACTTGAGGACTGATTCGTCAGGTATCGTTTCCGAGTCTTCTCTATTTTCTTCAATTTTAATTAGTGAAAAGTGCTACGAATTGTGATTTTGTGATGCTGATTGCCTGATTGGTTAACTGCTATTTTGCTGGAGTATTAGATTTTGGATGGGGGTGTTTTTTCGGTTGTTCCTATCTGTTTCAGGATCCAAATATGTACAGGTTATTGGATGGACTTGGGCTAGCTTTTTAGTTCTAGGTTTGGGAACGGATTATAGGATGGAGGCTTACGTTATCTGGATTTATGGGTTTGCGCGTTCAATTAACTTGGAATAATCTGAGTTTGGTAGGGTTTTGGGCCATTGGATTGGATTTGAGGGTTTTCCTACTTTTTCCCTGCTTGTTTTACGCTTACTCTCTATGGTAATGTAGATTGTAGAGTGCGTGGAGTTATCTATACCTAAGAGCTTTTTAGTCCTCTGATTATTTCTGGAGTTTGGAGCTCGCAATACATGTTTTGAAGGCGTTTATGTGTTTTTTGCTCATTTAATTAGATATGATTTTTGTGAATCTTTCGAATGACATTTTCATTTCAGGTTTTCGGATTTGGTATTATGCATGGAATCCATGCCTAAACGGGAAAAAAATCCTGAAAATGTTAGTTCCTAGCATGGTTGCTCTTTGGTTAAAGCTGCATTTGGTATAACACTATTTTTCAGTATTGCTTTGTGCCAAAAAACCAAGGTGTGTTGGATTAAATGGACCAAACTTGGTTTCTTCTTTGTGCTCAAAATTCACATCAAGCTTTAAAGAGAAGTAAGGACTCAAGGGTCTCATCCATGTGTGGGAGACTCGAATGTAATGCATTTATTGAACTCGTATGGTTTTGTTTGTGCTGGAACTCCGCACACTAAGAGAGAGTACATAGGAAATAAAAACCTGATGTATTCCTAGAGAACATGAATTGAGCCAAGGCCACTGTAGGCTGTGAATTTTGGCACCCCATTGATTTGAATGTTTGATGCTGAATTTTATGGTTATGGTATTTAATTTGTAGGACGTAGATTATTGGTATATGGATAAGAAAGAATCAGGGAACGACTCTTTTGAGGATGCAACTCGCAAGTCACTAATTGAAATCTCGTACCAAGTACCTGATGAAGACCTGACTGCTGAGAAGTCACTCAAGAAAATAGATGGTAAGGAAGTTGTTGAACCTCTGGTAATTGATGGATACGAGAAGTATAGGTCTAAGCTGATCTCTATATCACACTCATCATCTCCAAATGTGAAAGTTCTACCAGTTTTGCCTGGGCAGCCTAATGTTTAGCCTCGACAGCTTGTTTTGTATGATTGTAAACTTTGTAATAAAACAAGGTACATTATTTTCGGATATAAAGTGCTTTATTTATAAGCCCTTGTGTTTACTTTTCTATCTTCTGGACGCTGGCCTTGTAATTAACCTTATGATATATCTGTGGACTTGTCTGTTAATACCTGTATTATCGCAACATACTTTTTAGATTTATATGTACACATTGATGCTAGCAGTCATCACTACCCACAAGAGACTGCTTTTTTGAAGATTTGTTCTTCTTTTACAGCACTTGTTTAATTTTATTAAGCTCTTCCTGTCTGAAGAAATGTTCTCGAATCAGTTTATGGTATGATTTTATATATTACTGTCGTCCGCATGTGTTACAGATTGTCTGATTGCATAAACCATGAGCTGTTTCAGTTCTCTGAAGCTCTTTTTTGAAACCGGCTTACTTTTGGAACCATTTAGGGGTGGGTTTTTTTAGAGGATCTTTACATCATTTCGCATATCTGCACACATATAATCTTTACTCCCCTAATACTATTATCTTGGCATCTGACTTAGTTTTAAGGAATTTGCTCAATTCCATTGAACTCTGCTGCTTTTCATCTTCTAGAAACTAGATTGATCCAGTATTTTGAATTTTAGAATCTTTATGAAGTATTCTTGTTCCTAGTCTCCATTCTAAGACATACTTTGCAACTCTCATCATCTTTACCACCGCATGATGCTTCCTTGATTTGTATTATGTTATTAGATAGTCAGATGCTTTAGCCAATGGAAAGGCTTCAATCTTTTTTGTGCTCACCTGGATCATTGATACATAAAGTGCTCTACTATGATCAATATTTTGATATTCTCAAGTTAATGTATCATGGCTAGCCAGTGTTATCAATGGGCCAATGTTCTGTGTGTTTATGGAAATTAGCTGGATACACAGACAAGAAAATCTTATCTAGCTCTTATCAAATGAATGATTATGCCTTTACCTTCGGGTGTTCCAACATTTCCAGGATTCTTGTTGGAAATCATGTTTGTACACAGGCCAGCAGCAGCATATATCTTCAGGTGTTGAGAGAAAGCCCCTGATGGTTTGCTGTAATTGTGGGAACAAGAAAACAAGGAGATGCAAATGGGAAGCCACAAGGTGTTTTTGTGTGGAAAAAGCTCAGGACATGTGGGGTTCCCCTCTTCACTCACAAACCACATCAGCACAGTGCATTCATTTCCCAATTACATCTACTGGTATCATCAACTTGACTCATACCCAATTCATGTCACTTGGCCACAATTGGGTATGCATCTTCTCCTATGTTCTCTTGGTATTCAATCTCAATGGACACACACGCACACACATACATATATAAATACATTAGAAAAAGTATATTTATCCTGGAGTTGAATGAAAGAGTTCATCAGGCTAGGAGACGTGTATTTTCATAACTCAAGTTTGTATTGGTTATCTTATCTCCAACTTGATCTGTAGCAGAGTCAAATAAAAACTATTCAAGAACCCAAACAAAAGAAATGACTCAATGAAAACCTCTACTTTTATCTAGTGGCACATGATTAAAGAAATGATGGAAAGTTTGGATAGCAGAATGGTTTCCTTATCTAGAAGCAGACACAAGATCATGTACAATGTGGTGCCTCAATGATTCAACCCACACACAAACAAGAAAAAGGTGATCCACTCCTCCATGTGTCCAGTGTCCACAGTCCTCAAATCTTCATCCTCCACATACAGTTGCAATATTATAGCTTTTGTGCACAAACACTCTGTACATCTTTGTATTTGCCTTTTCAAGATTCTCTGGAGGATCCGCGCATTTTGATTTTTCTACCACTTGCCTAAATTCAAGAATTGAATGATAAGTACGGGCCAGTCGGCCAGAACTAGTCGGCAAATCCCTTGATAGGATGATATTAAGGGATGGTGAGCAGTTAGAATAATTCAATTGGACTGATTGGGTCCAAAGGCCTGGCTAGGTAAATATTCGGGCCATACAGGACACGACTAGTGTTGTGTCCCACCTGACGACGTCGTCTGGCTTGAGTGGGAGTGGAGGATTTCTATGTGTCTCGAAAAAGGCAGAAACCGCCGATGGCCAAGATAGGACAGCCATTTCATTTTGTGGGCAGGTAGATGACTGTTTTTTGCTTTATAGTATACATCAATTCCTTCAGGAAACAGACAAAAACCCTTTTCTCTTTCAGGCCGGCACGGATTTACTAGTTATTTTCCTTTCCCAGGTTCCACATTGAATTCAATAAATACTCTTCACCCCTTCTCATATAGTACTCCATATTATTATATTATATATATATAGTGTGTTGTCACTTGTCAGTGTGTGTATCATACTTTATTAGGTACTTGACCGGTGGTGGGATCCCTATTTTATTATGCCTCGCTTCTATATAACCGAGAACACTTGCGGAGTCTTTGAAGCATTAGTAGCAGAGTATACATGATGGGGTGGTTGGGATTGTTTGGGTGGTTTCTTGTGGGTTTGGTGATTGTGAAGTGGGTTCTTAGGAGTGTGAATTACTGGCATTATGAACTGAAATTAGGAGAGAAGAGATATGATCTGCCACCAGGGGACATGGGATGGCCATTCATCGGCAACATGTGGCACTTCCTTAGAGCTTTCAAGTCTACCAATCCTGAATCCTTCATCTCCAGCTTTGATCAAAGGTATGCATTTCTCTGTTTCTTGTACTAATTCATCGATCCATGTTTAATCCTGTTTTGTTATAAAGGCTGAATCCAAAAGACGTTACTTTCTCCCTTTATGAATAGATATGTTAAATTGATTCACTTGCATTTAGGATTCTTTTCTTTTCTGTACTGAGGTTTGAGCATACTGAGAGCCTGCCTTGATTCGATACACCTCCATTGGCAATAATAACTCGATTGATAAAGTGTTCTCTTATGGGCACATTGTCAAAACTTTTGCCCATACGGAGTAATTTAATTGAAACTTTGAGGGATGCAGGCTTTCCTTGTCGTTACCGTTGGCATTTCTTCTATAATGAAATATGGCAGCATATGAGTCCAAAACGGTCCATTTTATGAAGATACTTGTGCCTAAACTATGTAGATTTGGGCGCACTGGGGTGTACAAGGCGCACATGTTTGGCAACCCAAGCATCATTTTGACCACAGCAGAAGCGTGCCGAAAAGTTCTCACAGATGATGAGGCATTCAAGCCTGGCTGGCCTTCTTCAACGGCTAATCTTATTGGGAGGAAGTCGTTTGTTGGCATCTCTGATGAAGAGCACAAGTGGCTGCGCAAATTAACCGCGGCCCCTGTGAATGGACACGAAGCGCTGGCGGTGTACATGAACTATATTGAAGACATTGTGGTGGCAGCTCTGGAAAAATGGGCAGGCATGGAACAGATGGAGTTCTTGACTGAGCTCAGGAGGCTGACATTCAGGATAATTATGCACATTTTCTTGAGCTCGGAGTGCGAACAAGTCCTGGAGGGTTTGGAGAAGGAATACACTGCACTGAATTACGGTGTTAGGGCGATGGCAATTAACGTGCCTGGATTTGCTTACCACAGTGCACTCAAGGTAATGTACTAATTAATGTCTCACTTTTTTGAGGTTTTATAAGATTAGTTGTGATTAATATGTGTGTTATTAGGCACGTAAAAATCTTGTGGCCGTACTCCAATCCGTTGTAAATCAAAGACGGGAGCTGAGGAGAAAAGGTGGCCTACCTATGAAGAAAGACATGATGGACGCCCTCTTGGATGTCGAAGATGATTGTGGCAGGAAATTGACTGATGAAGAGATCATTGATGTTTTGGTAATGTATCTGAACGCAGGACATGAATCTTCAGGACACATCACTATGTGGGCAACTCTTTTGCTACAAAAGCATCCTGATGTTTTCAAAAAGGCTAAGGTATGAAGTTTTACCGCATCACCACCACCTTTAAAAGTGGTTCTCATTTTTGCAAGGTTTTTGAATGTTGAGTCTATTTTATTGCGTAACACCATTCAGGCTGAGCAAGAAGAAATTGTGAGGAACAGACCGCCCAGTCAGAAAGGTTTGACACTAAAAGAAGTGCGCCAAATGGAATATCTTTCCAAGGTGTGTCTGCACTTCATTTTGTTTATGGTATCAGATTGTTTGCACCTTGTCTGAAACAGAATGCTCTGTAATCTCACAGGTAATCGATGAAACCCTGCGTTTCATTACGTTCTCACTTGTGGTGTTCAGGGAGGCTAAGAAAGATGTCAATGTTTGTGGTATGCAGCAATTCTTGGTCCATTGATCTTTTCCCAGATCAATATAAATCTCTATGAACTCAACAAATCAATTTGGTGTTTTCTTTTAGGGTACACGATTCCAAAGGGATGGAAAGCCTTGGTTTGGTTTAGGGGCGTTCACTATGACCCTGAAACATACCCTGAACCGAAGAAATTTGATCCTTCCCGATGGGATGTTAGTGTTGTCGAAACCATAGCTCCTTTTATGATCTATTGCCTGAAAATAACAATGTTCTGATACTCTTAACAATATGCAAGTCTTGCAGGGGTTTACGCCCAAAGCAGGGAATTTCCTTCCATTTGGAGGTGGAAGCAGGTTGTGCCCGGGAAATGATCTTGCCAAGCTCGAAATCTCCATCTTCCTGCACCACTTCCTCTTGAATTACGAGTAAGTAGTCATAGCCTAGTATTCCATCCACTGTTATCTTCTTATTCCCTGGATTCTAAAAACCGGTCATTGCATTCTGACATGTTCCGAATGGTGTTGGCAGGCTCGAACAACATAATCCTGCAAGTCCGGTCATGTACTTACCGCATACGAGGCCAAAGGACAACTGTCTTGGGAAAATCATAAGGGTCTCTGGTTAAATGCATGAGCACAAGAAAGTGTAGCAAATGTGTCTACTTCTAGTTCTCGGTTGAACATGTAGTGGTTAGCTTTTTCCTTGAGAATTGAGGCCATATGCTCTTCAGCTCTTGTATCTGTACTTCGACATGGACATAGAATATATGTGTGTCTCTGCACTATCATAACTAGTTTTGCTAAGTCTAAATCTTTTTAATTTGCCAAGACCATCAACCCTGATTCATTTTTCTCTCTTTGCAGTTGTACCAACTAAAACAATTGGGGCAAGTGATTGTTGTCATATTTATAATTTTAGCATTTTAGCACACACATGCGTGCATATCTTAACAAATCATGTAAACTACTTTAAAGCAATTCAAATAATGGACAATAACAATAAACAATACTGGATTATATCCACTGAGTAACTAGTATTGGGGATTATTAAAAAAATTAAAAAATAATTGGTTTTCTTTAAATATGGGTTGATGACTTTACATCATCATTACTAGCAATTGAATAATAATTGGATGTAAGAATAATAAAAATATTTATTATACATATTAATAAACAAATGATAAAAAAATGTTACAAATGTGTGCAAAATATTGCCTTTAATGTAAACTTGAGTTTTCAGTCTTGGAAAATTTAGAAAATAACCGCCACATCTTTCTGAATAAGACGTGTGGTAATAGAGGCTTATTTGAAAAAATGCTAAAGCTGGAAATTAATAAATAATTTATTCAAATACAAGATAAATACAATTGATAATACATTTCAAAATTCAAAATATATTTAAAGTAAGAATTTCTTTAAAAAAGTAGTATTCCAAAATTATAACTTGCACCACACCTTATCACTAGACTATTACCTGATTAGTGGTAATATTTAACAATATTATTTTAATTACAAAAAATTAGGAAAATATGGCAAGTAATTAATATTTTTTTTTTAAAAATTTAAAAACACAATTAAGATATCCAGGAGAAATGGATTCCTTACCAGAAATACAGGCGTGAAAGTTTTGAAGCATGATTTTGAAATTGGGCCTTCCGAAGCATATATTGAGCATTAGTTTAGATCAATAGCACTAAGGTATCAGACACAGATACTATATAATTTGACATCATATTGGAGTATAGTTTGAATTGCTTAAGGGCGTGTTTGAAGCAGCATTAGTTGATGGGCGTGGTGGGTTTGGTTGCGTTGTTGTTGGTAGGTTTGGTGATTCTGAAATGGGTGGGGAATAGTGTGAATTACTGGTGGTACGAGTTGAAATTGGGCGAGAAGAGATTTGAGCTGCCACCAGGGGACATGGGATGGCCATTCATCGGCAACATGTGGCAATTCCTCAGGGCTTTCAAATCCACCGATCCTGAATCCTTCATCTCCACCTTTGTCCAAAGGTCAGATTTATTTACTACCAATTACTTCCACTTATTAATTAAACCCAAATATCATCATTTTCACTTCCTATGTTTGATTTGCAGATTTGGGCGTACTGGACTCTACAAAGTCTTCATGTTTGGCAATCCCAGCATCATCGCCACCTCGCCCGAAGCCTGCCGGAAAGTCCTCATGGACGACGACGCTTTCCGCCCAGGTTGGCCTGCTGCCACCGTCAACCTCATAGGGAGGCGGTCCTTTGTCGGGATTTATGACGAGGAGCACAAATGGCTGCGCAAAATAACCGCAGCCCCTGTGAATGGACACGAGGCACTGGAGGTGTACAAGAAGTACATCGAAGACATCGTCGTGAAAGCACTGGAGAAATGGGAGGGAATGGAGCGGATCGAGTTCCTGACTGAGCTCAGGAGGCTCACGTTTAACATAATTATGCACATCTTCTTGAGCACGGAAAGCGAGGATGTATTGGAGGCAATGGAGAGGGAATACACCACCATAAACTACGGTGTTAGGGCGATGGCGATCAATGTCCCTGGATTTGTTTACCACCGTGCGCTCAAGGTAATGGATTCCATGTTTTGGTACTATAGTAGTTTTTGTTATTTGTCCTGTTTCTCTCTCTCTTTTTTAAGTAATGGTGTGTGTTGTCGTGATTTTTAGTCGCGTAGGAATCTTGTGGCGATTCTCCAATCGGTGGTGACAAGAAGACGGGAGCTGAGGAGGAAAAACGTGGAGAATCAGAAGAGGGACATGATGGATGCTCTGTTGGACGTTGAAGATGATCGCGGGAAGAAATTGACTGACGAAGATATCAGCGATATTTTGGTAATGTATCTGAATGCTGGACAGGAGTCTTCGGGGCATACCACTATGTGGGCGGCCATTTTCTTACAGAACCATCCGGATGTCTTCAAGAAGGCTAAGGTATCGTGGCATCGGTATTTAAAGTGATGATCCCTTTTTAAGGATTATTGAATGTTGCATTATTTATTATTACCGAACATGATCCAGGCCGAGCAGAAGCAAATCTTGAGGAACAGACCGACCGGTCAGAAAGGTTTGACACTAAAAGAAGTGCGCGGAATGGAATACCTTTCCAAGGTATGTTTATGCACTTCTGTTTTTACGGCATCAGATTGTTTTTCACCGTGTTTGAAACATGATTGGTAATCTCACAGGCTATTGATGAAACCCTTCGTGTTGTGTCCTTTTCACTGATGGTGTTTAGAGAGGCTAAAAAAGATGTTAATATTTGCGTTACATTTTTAACTTCTTTGATTTTTACGATGGTTTAATTTTTTATTAATATTTTTTGGCATTTTCTTTTAGGGTACATTGTTCCAAAGGGATGGAAAGTGTTGGTTTGGTTTAGAAGCGTTTATTACGATTCGGGAACATACTCTAAACTAAAGAAATTTGATCCTTCTCGATGGAATGTAAGTGTCCAATTCTTAAAATAAAAATAACTAGTACATATTTATGATAGTGTAATAATGCGATGCTTTCACCATTGTTGCTTGCAGGGATTTACACCCAAAGCTGGTCAGTTCCTTCCATTCGGAGCTGGAAGCCGATTGTGCCCGGGAAACGATCTAGCAAAGCTCGAAACCTCCATCTTCCTCCATCATTTTCTATTGAAATATAAGTAAGTTGTCCTGATTCGTCGAATGCGCTTGTCTTACCAAGATTATTATATTAGCATTGGCGGACTTACGTATAGGTTGCGGGGTTGGAGTGAATATATAAATTAATCTCTCTGAAACAATTATTGTATCTACAAGGCTCGAATCCGAGACTTAGATTAAGCAATTAGAACACCATACTATTCAAACCAATTGCTATTGGTGGTAAAAAAAAATATATTTGTTATTTTTAATAATATTTTCTTTTACTAGAAAATCACTTTCAATAAATTATTGATTTATATTTTATGATATATATCTTATATTAATAATTTTGTAATCGGAATTATTTATTAATTTTAATACTAAATGCATATTTATATATGTGTGTGTAAAAAATATTACAATTTTTTTTATATTTACACTATTTTAAACTCAACTCAATTTCTTTATCTACTTTATATATAATTTTATTATTTATATGTGTAGATGTTATTTTGGTATTATACATTTAAAAATTTAAACTATTTACACATATTTGGTATTTGGTATCACACATATACACTGTTCCTATTTATATTGGTACTAGTGTCTTTGTCCGTACTATCCATAAGAATATACATTTTATTATTTATTTAAAAATATTTACATTTATTATTATTATTATTATTAGTAAATGTGGAATTTGAATTTGTTAATTTGGCAGGTTCGAACAGCATAATCGAAGGAGTCCCGTGATGTACTTACCACATACGAGGCCTGCGGACAACTGTGTTGGGAGAATCAGAAGAGTAGCTGCTTAATTATCATATGAACACATAAATGCTGCATATTTAAAAATTTTATGTGACGTGTCGTCGTTGCGTTCATTATTATTATTATTATTATTATTATTATTATTATTATTACTGAATCGAACTACGTGTAGTGCCTTTCTTGTAGCATCTTTAATCCTTTTCGATTAGGACATGTTTACTTAAATTTGGTGGTTATCATATACTACATCCCACTCATATTTTTTGTTATATAAAGATCGTGCATGAGATTTAAAAAAAAAATAATAAAAAGAGGATAGAAGAGAAATAGTAAATGAAGAAAAAAATAAAATTCTCTTTATTAGTAATATAGCGAGAAAATAAAATATTTTTTTACAAATGAAAAAGTGAATAAATATAGTAAACAGCTTTAGTAACCAAACAC
>MAYD01581002.1:0-10200 GCA_001909325.1 Ruellia speciosa
CGACTCGAGGAACCCTACGGTGCAAGAATTAATCTACAACACTACGTCTTTAAGGCAAGGCATGCTACACTCAATCTCTACAAGCTTGAAAACGACGTCAATGGTCAATTCTAAGTCAAACAACGCACGTACTACGTTCTCTATATTCTAAGGCATCGGGGCACTACACATACAGAAACAATGTTTTCTATGGAAAAGGGAGAAAGGGAAGCAGAAAGAGAAGCATCATGACAATGATGATCGTGTTACTACTGCTACCTGTGATGATGATCTTATTATTCTCCGTTACCATGATTCAGTTAATCTTGTATCAGATGAGAGCATGTGGATAATTGATAGTGGTGTGTAACACTGCATGTTACACTAAGGAAGGAATTCTTCACATCTTACACTTCTGGTGATTTTGGAGTGTTGAAGATGGGTAATGATGGTGTATCTAAGGTAGTTGGTATTGGCGATGTTTACTTGCAGACCAACATGGGAGTGCAGTTGTTGCTGAGAGGAGTCAAACATGCTCCAGATGTCCGCTTTAATTTGATCTTTGTGCAGATGCTTGATGATAGTGGTTATGAAAATCACTTTGATTCAGGAAAATGGAAACTCACCAGAGGTAATTTAATTGTGGCCAAAGGGGAGAGAATTAGTAAACTGTATTGGACAAAAGCATTGGTTGCTAAAGACAGTGTGAACGCCATGGATATGGAGGCTTCTTTGTGGCACCGAAGGCTTAGTCATATCAGTGAGAAGAGACTGAATTGTTTAGCTAAAAAGAATGTGCTTCCAGGATTGAAGAGTGTAGAGTTGGAGAAATGTTCTCATTGCATGGCTGGTAAGCAGACCAGAGTATTCTTCAAGAAGCATCTTCCCTCAAAGAAGTCAGAGTTGCTTGAATTGGTGCATTCTAATGTTTGTGGCCCATTGAAGGTAAAGTCATTTAATGGTGCACTTCATTTTGTTACCTTTATTGATGATTGTCCCAGGAAGCTTTGGGTCTATGTTTTAAAGACAAAGGACCATATTCTGGAGAAATTTAAAGAATTTCATGTCTTGGTTGAAAGACAGTCAGACAAGAAGCTGAAATGCATTCGTACTGACAATGGTGGTGAGTATTGTGGACCGTTTGATGTTTATTGCAAGCTGCACGGTATCAGACATGAAAAGACTCCTCCTAAAACTCCTCAGCTGAATGGTTTAGCAGAGAGGATGAATAGGACATTGATTGAAAGAGTTAGGTGTATGCTTTCTGAAGCAAAGTTGCCTAAGCATATCTGGGCTGAGGCATTGTACACGGCAGCACATGTTATTAATCTAAGTCTGCAGTTACTTTGAATGCTGAGGTGCCAGACAAGATTTGGTTTGGCAAGAATGTCAAGTATGATCATTTGCGAGTCTTCGGTTGCAAAGCATATGTGCATGTTCCAAAGGATGAAGATCCAAGTTGGATACGAAGACAAGGCAGTGCATCTTTATTGGTTATGGTCAGGATGAATTTGGCTACAAGTTCTTTGATCCTGTTGAGAAGAAGGCAGTTATAAGCCGTGATGTGAAATTCATGGAAGACCAAACCATTGAAGACATTAATAAGATAGAGAATACTACATCTGAGAAAGATCATAGTTTGTCTGATGTTGATCCAGTTCGGATGTCTCTACATGATCCAGATACTACTGAGAATAATGTTCTGAATGATGAGCAACATGATGATGTCGATGATCAGCAACTTGGAGATGATTTTGATGTTCCTATTCATGATGTTGAAGAGGAACATGGGATATCACAAGGTGGAGATCTTGGTGATGCTTCTGAACCACCTCAAGTTCAAATTTCGAGGTTTAATAGGCAGAGGAAACCATCTACCAGGTATCCTTCTGATGACTATGTTACCTTGACAGACGAAGGAGAACCTAAGTGTTATCTTGAGGCCATCGAGAGTGAAGAAAAGAAAAAGTGGTTGGATGCAATGCAAGATGAAATGAAGTCTTTGCATGATAATCACACCTTTGACTTCGTAAAATTGCCAAAAGGCAAGGAGGCTCTGGAAAACAGGTGGATTTACAGGGTAAAGCAAGAAAACAATTCTACATCTCCAAGGTATAAAGCCAGATTGGTAGTGAAAGGTTTTAGACAGAGAAAAGGCATTGATTTCAATGAGATTTTTTCTCCTGTGGTAAAGATGTCATCCATTAGAACTGTGCTGAGTTTGGCTGCTACTCTTGATTTAGAGGTAGAGCAAATAGATGTCAAAACTGCTTTTCTTCATGGTGATTTGGAGGAAGAGATTTACATGAAGCAACCTGATGGTTTTCTTGTTGAAGGCAAGGAAGACTATGTGTGTAGGTTGAGAAAAAGCCTATATGGTTTGAAGCAAGCTCCGCGACAGTGGTACAAGAAGTTTGAGTCTGTTATGTGTGAGGAAGGCTACAAGAAGACTACTTTTGATCATCGTGTCTTTGTTAAAAAGTTTGCTAACAATGATTTCATTATCCTGTTATTGTATGTTGACGACATGCTTATTGTTGGGAAAGATATTTCCATGATCAACAGGTTGAAGAAGCAATTGGGCTAGTCATTTGCCATGAAAGACATGGGAGCTGCTAAGCAAATACTTGGTATAAGAATCATGGTGATAGGCAAGAGAAGAAGATTTGGCTGTCACAGGAACACTATGTTAAAAGAGTGCTACAGAGGTTCCAGATAGAAAATGCTAAGGAGGTAAGTACTCCTCTTGCTACTCATTTTAAATTGATGATAAACAGAGTCCTTCAAATGAAGCTGAAAAGTTAGATATGCAACGGGTTCCTTATGCATATGTTGTGGGTAGTTTGATGTATGCAATGGTGTGTACAAGACCAGATATTGCATATGCTGTTGATACAGTTAGTAGATTTCTGTCTAACCCAGGTAGAGAGCATTGGAATGCTGTGAAATGGATTTTGAGGTATCTTCGTGGTACTACTAGTTTCAGGCTTTGTTTTGGAGGTGATAAGCCTATCCTTGTGGGCTATACTGATTCTGATATGGCTGGAGACATAGATTCCAGAAGGTCTACTTCAGGTTACGTGATTAAGTTTGCAGGGGGAGCTGTGGCATGGCAATCTAGATTGCAGAAGTGTGTTGCGTTGTCCACTACTGAGGCAGAGTTCACTGCCATCACAGAAGCATGCAAGGAGTTGCTTTGGGTGAAGAAACTCTTGCAGGAGCTTGGTTTTGTTCAAGACAAGTACTTGCTATTTGTTGATAGTCAGAGTGCAATTCATCTTGGTAAGAATTCAACTTTTCATTCTAGGTCCAAGCATATTGATGTGAGGTATCATTGGATATGTGATGCTCTGGAGGCTAAGTTACTGGAGTTGGTAAAAGTTCATACAGATGATAATTGTGCTGATATGATGACTAAGACACTACCGAGAAGTAAGTTTGAAACTTGTTGTGAGATTGCCGGTTTGTCGACCATCTCCACATAGTTGTGAGGGGGAGATTTGTTGGGTGGGCTCACTCCTATGTGGAAGGCCCCGCCCAATATTATAATAATAAAAAAATAATAATAATTATTATTAACAGGCTGTAGCTGCCCCTTTTGACTGGTTTTTCATTCAGACAGACAGATTCATTCAGACAAAAAGAGAGCAGAGAGTGCAGAAGGAGAGAAACAGAGAGAAGAAAAGGAAACGGGGGGAAAAATAAATCAACTGCTGCCGCTTCGTTCACTGTTGGAACTGGCTGAAATTTTGACAGCAGGTTCGAGACTCGTGATACTTCAATCTGTACGGTCGGATCATTGATGAGTTGCCGGAATAGTGAGAAATCAGCCACGAACAACGACTGCATATTCGGTTAAATTTTCTAGTTTTCTTGTTTTCTATTTCATAATTCTTATCTGATTCTTTGGCTGCTTATTGAGCACGATTTGTGCTGTGATTTGAGACTATCTTGTGACTGTATTTTTGGTCATAGTGAAGATTGATCGAATGACTTGTGCCTGTGGTTTTTATTTCTCACATTGAGAAGGTTTTTCCACGTTAAAAATCTCTGTGTGTTATTTTGTGTGTTTTTGTTGCTGTTATTATTTGTTATTACTCTTCACATATTCTTGTAAGTTGGGAAAATTATTTGCTGCATTTGTTCTATTGTGTTGATTTTCCCATCAATTTCGACCCCTAGATTTAACAATTAACAATACTGGATAATAAAGTAAAGTTCAGGAATTTGAAAGAGAAAACTAGGATCACCAAAATCCTCGGGGCTTTGATAGTTTTGCAAATTTCATCCATTACAAAATGGTTGTTATAATTTTTTTTGATTTTTTTTTCTAAATTAATAATTGTATGTTTGCCGAAAGAAATTAAGGACACATTCTTAGGGAAGGAAGGAAATGCGCTTTAGAGGATGAGATGCTTATCGTTTGGTCACATCAACCCCAAATAAAAACTTATATTAAAATTGTGAGGGAGTATCAACTTGTAAAAGAAAATTATTTCACATATTGTAAAGTTCTGTATTAAAAAAATATTTTGCAACTTAGAAGAATCCAAACTTATTGACACCCATTCATGAAAATTAGAATGATTTGAAACATACCAATTCGATTTGATTAATCATTTTAAAAATAAGAATAAAATCAAATTCCTTCAAAAGAAAGGAAGAGGCATCTTTTACCCCATAGGGAAGAGTCTGAAGGTTATCCAACGTAAGGCAGAAGAGCAGAAATTTGCAATTCCCACAGAGACAATAAACAGTGGTTTTGTGAGCACTGCAAATGACTTTTGCCCAATTCTCCTGGTAAGAAAAGAGTTGGAGGGCATTAAGAATTCTTCATCATTCTTCATGGATTCATGTTAGAGATGTGTTCAGCTCAGCAAAAAGGTGTACCAGGTATGATCACTGTCCGAAAACCAGATGCTTTAAAGATTTCATAGGCGAACCATGCCCACGAATTTTTCCATCCCTCCAGAATGCGATCCCTGGTGCAATTTCTCAAAGATCACGCTATATACGGTGATGAATTATATGCAGCAAGATCCATGTGAGTTCTAGCTCACCTACCTATCCAGGCGAGAAAACCGAATGTAGAAGCCAAGAACAATTCCCTGCTGATGATGTCCCAACTAAAGTCAACTGCACATTGTAAGTTATAGCACACCCAAGGTAATTTATATTCCACCATTTCGAAATAGTAGTCCTTTTAAGAGATAAAAGTAATTTCAAAATAAATGTTGGTGTGCAATTATCAATGCGAAATCAATCAAATAAGTTACATTTTTACACATTTTATGCCCATAAAATGTATGTTAAAATAGGGGTATTATGAAATTTACGTAGATTTTCATAATAGACTTGACCATTTTTTAAAATGATGTCTATTTTCTGTAAATTAAATAAATTTACCGGAACAGGAATACGAGGTTTCCCCATCCATAGAAAACACATGCCCAGAACGAACCAATGAACCTGACCATAGGTTTAAAGTCAATACTGGATTCGATGGAATAGTTATAATGTCATAGACAAATGTAAACAAGGCTAACGAGAAACAAGTATACCACATAAAATCCCGAATAAATAGTGCCCGTGGGATCAAAAGTCCATTCCCAACCATGGCCAGTAGCATCGTGATAGTTGACAGGCCCTTCATGTTTTCAGGATTCTGAAGATTTGTCCACTGCGAATGGAGAGTAAGATAAGAAGTTAGCGTCTGATAGGTTGCAAGTAAACGACAGTTTGTATCTGGAAAGCAGACAACCACCATTTGTGCGACAGGCATCCACATGAACAGAAGAGTCGCTGTCCAGCCAGATAGCATTCCAAGAACTTCGGTTCCTTTTTTTGAGAGCAACTTCTCTCTTCGAGCCTGAAATAAATAAGAAGAAAAGAAGCTGCAACATAAGAAATACTCGACACGATGA
Organism: Ruellia speciosa; assembly: GCA_001909325.1. Classification (NCBI taxonomy): domain Eukaryota; kingdom Viridiplantae; phylum Streptophyta; class Magnoliopsida; order Lamiales; family Acanthaceae; genus Ruellia; species Ruellia speciosa. Next base: position 5,904 of record MAYD01581002.1, read on the forward strand.
TAAAACATATCAAGCATCCAAACAGCACCTTAAAGACAACAAGCACAGCAGCCGCAAAGGCAATCAATCCAGGAATGACAGTATTTGGAACATAAGGGATGAAAGTCGACCACATAACCTGCAGCGAAGACCATCGCAAAGGATTAAAGACAATGCATTTACTCTAGATAATCTAAAGCATTTTCTTTTGTGAAATATTTTTACTTGTGGGAGCATTGTGAGACCGCCTATGGTAATAAAGTCTTCCCAAAAACCCCAGATTTTCAGATTGAGCAAATGAAAGAATTTCACGAGATTTATTGCGAGGCCACAGGCAATCACTACCGAAGTGGCGATAAAATGAGGGAAAGGCATAGCTTCAGCAAGAGCCAACTGCATAATCACCACATACATGGATACGACTCCTAGCAGCTGGACCACCACTGCTTCCGTTTCCCCCTTCTTAATGAAGTACGAAAGTAAAGAAAGATTGCCAATTAATCCGGTAAGCATACCCTGTATAAAGTAGCAATTGGTAACTTGTCTTAGCATCTGTGACCGTAATAACTACAACCCATATGTAATAAGACCACAAAACAACCAATACCAGCCATGGAACAGCTTGGAGCGCGGATTTATTCCCTGCCATCAGATTCCGAGCATTCAGTATGATCTGCGGCAATTGCAGTAAGAGAAACGGAAGATTTGCAGCTCCCGCAAACTTTGCCGTCAGTGAATCCCAATGCTCAAAATCTCCGTCTCTCAGTTGCATCAGTTCCTTCTTTCATTGCATTCATAGTTAGTCAATGCTAACAGGAAAATTGGAAAGAGTAAAGAATGTCGTTGGAGTTAAGTATTACCTGATTGATGGGATATTCACCTCCCCTGCTTCGAGCAGAAACTTGTCTGAGCCGGTAAGAACAAAATGACTGGCCAGGGAAGGGAATATTCTTCAAGCAGACTTTATTGTTGGTGATTTGAGTGAAATGCAGTCCCTTGCAGCGCAATGATTCCAAACTTTGGGGATAAAATCTGAAAGAGCAGTCTTCGGATGGCCAGCAACCGCAAAGTCGCACCTTAGCCGTGAACAATGATGAATCCACCATTGATTGACTTAACCGATGGATCTCAAAATCAAGAAACTATTACTGCTGGGGAATGCATCTGGACAAGTAAAATTTCTTCAAAAATTTCAATCAATCAGGTTGTAAATGTGCTAAGAACAACACTGTCTTCAGTAATTCACAAATTATTGGTGAATTCAAGAAAATTTCTTATGCCCATCGTATCCTAAAAGCAACATAGAATCTGTCCAGACTTCAATATGATCGATTGGTTTCCCAATACATTTTACACTTCTTGTGGGCATTTTAACAAACAGGTAAAGAACTGAGACAAAAATTATCTCAGTCGACTGCACTCACATGATCGATTGAACCATATATTTGCGGTACAATCCTTCGATTGTAAACTTTCTTATTACCACAAGTCCGATCCTTTGGAAAAACCTGATCCAATTGAAACGGGAATGCTGGATGCATTGGCTGTACGTGGGGCGAAATAAATCTTGACTGGGGACAAAAGATTACATTTTTTCCCCAAATTGATTGCGAAAAAAACGAATTCACGAAGAGATCGAATTTAACATTGACCAGTTCATTACTCTTTAAAACATACTATAAATGTGGCTAATTAAGGATGTCTAGATTTCTCTCTCTATGCAAATAATGCAATAATACAAACACAATATATAAGTATAGCCCAAAACACTGGGGGTTCAAGTACGGTACAAAAGCTGTTTATTCAGTTAGCAAAATGCCGGCAACTTCACAAAGAAAGAATGAAGGAAATATTTTGCAACCGCCAAAAGGGGTCAATTGCAGCTGATCGCATCGAACATGAACATCTTTGAGGTAGCAACAATTACAGAACTCACATGTCAGAACGGCTTATTCACTTTGAAAGCAGGAATGAGAAGAGGAGCTCATTCCACATATCCGGCACGCCAGGCAGGCACCAGTGGCTACAGTCAGGAACGGATGGATTGTCACTCCAAGTACCTACATGTGCATCGCTCCGATAAGCCCCCATGGAAGTAACGTGCAGCAGTTGTACAGGAACGGATACGGTTTTCACGGCATTGATTATCGCGTCAGATATCGAGTTTTTCTGTTTCCCCTTAAGTTTGGTTGATGGCTGCCTCGTGACTTTGCAATTCTGACGGGATTTGCTACTGATCGTATTTAAAACCAAAATATAAATGTTTTGTTAGATGGCATAGAAAGGAACTTTGTATGCGTGTCAGTAAATGACAACGTACCTCCAATGAGAGGATTCAAATGTTCGGAAGAAAACTTTTGTCCTGTGGGGATTTACCGACTTCTCTATCCAAGATTTCCAGGTAGCTAATGCAATTTTGAAGCCGCTATTTATGGTCATTCCAAACTTTATCTTTCCGCCGACCTGGAAATACCAACCCCTGTCTGGAAAATTCAGATTCACGGAACATACAACAAAAGTACTAAAATAAATCCGCATATGCTGATGCCTATCCACAATAGAATTTTCAGGTAACATTCTTCTTCATACGGAACATTGCAACTCAAAGCATTTGAGGTATGCTTATGGTTCTGCTTGGTAACAAAATCGCATACTCTGTGAAAACAATTGCATAAGACAGCAAAAGGTAATGGAAAGAACTTAAGCTGAGTATAGCCTATGCAAGTCGATAATGGATTTAAGCGTAAGAAAATTTAACCTAATTTAACCAATTCATCTCATTAACTTAACTAAAACTAGCATTTTTTTGTCCTAAAACGATCAAGCACGCTAAAGTAACAATAAAAAATGAACCACTTACATTTCAAAAAGCTTCGTCCGCGTCCACCAGTGTCCTGAATTAAAAACAAGAATATCAGCATCGACCCACTCTCTACTAATCTCATCCATCTGATCCAGCTTCACCACCATCTTAACTCTCTTGGGCGAACGTTTGGGCGCTGGTGCAGGCTCCACCAAGAAAATCGAGCGATAAAACTCAACGGTAAAGCTATAGGACCTGAACCAAACAACCAAATGCCTACTCTGCTTCGTAATGTCATTACCATTCGCTTCATACACACTATTCTTATCCTCCACTCCGCTCATCAACATACAAATCATCGACTCCCACTGTGTTCTACTCAGCGAATCGCCGACAAACACAACCCTCTTCCCACGAAGGAACTTCAAAACTGCGCGCACGTCGAATCTAGGGATTTCACAGTTCTTGGGCTTCCACCTCCACTTAAGATACTCCATATCCTTCCTTCCATTCCCCAAACAATCGAATCCACGCTCAGCAAAGGGGCACTCCGACGCATTGTATAAAGGGTAACCTTCATCAACCACCCATTTGCCATCAAACACATTACATCCCTTACCCGAACCATCGGACTTGCCAAAATTACCATTCGTGTTTCGGTTAGGCCTAACTAATCTTTCAGCGGATGGAGACAAGTAAAAATAAGTGGATCCCATTACAATAATGAAACACAATAACGAACCAACCATGAACAGTGCTGTGAACGATTGAAAGATCGAACTTTTGCTGTAATTCGCGTATAAAAACTTGACAAATTTGAGAAATTTCTGACAAGCGGGCTTCAATTGGGCAGACAAACCCCAGTATAATTCACTCAAAACTGTACTCATATTCAATTATTCACAATACAAACAATTACAGAAAAAAGGAACAAGATTCCGTTGCCCTAGTCAAGAAACGAACTTTACCATTCCTAAACACGAAAATAAGGTTAATACAAAGCAAGTACGCGAAAATCTTACAGTTCCAATTCCAGCAATTGGGTTTTGCGGAGAATCAGACAGCAAGAAGTGAATGTAATGGAATGCCCGGTTGGGGTTGAGGGATCGAATCAAGAATGGAGAATAAAGTGCAGAGAAGAGGACATTTGGGAAGTTGGGAGGTGGTGGGTGTGAGAACGAAGGGTGAGCTAACTGGGGACGAGCTAATTTTCATAGGACTTTAACTATTGTCGGTAAAATGATTAAATGTCTTCTTGAAGGAAAGATGGATTCTTTCTAATTACACATGGTTTTGGGCGAGGTTTGTTTTTGGGAAGTCCGTAGGTGCTAACTGTTGTGTTAGACTCATGTTGTCGAAAAAAATTTCAACAAAGACGCTATGAAATTATACAACAATTTCCTTGTGTAAAACTCTTACATTATTATTATCATTATTATTATTATTATTATTATAATTTCACAATATTTTTCAATAACAATATGTGAATAAACAACAATTAGCACATGCTTAACC
>MAYD01581046.1:0-11284 GCA_001909325.1 Ruellia speciosa
ATTGGGCATTTAAGGGATGCTGACAGCAGGTACAAGCATTAAATGGAGCATTAAATGCAAAGCCATAAAACGTGCACAAGACAAAACGTGCATGCAGAAATTCTGGGGGTTTGGTAATAATAGAAATCATTTCAACACATGGAAATTGACATGTGCAAAATCAGATTCAAAACTTCCTCAAGATCATGAAAAATCTTCAAAGAGTTCATGTCAAAAATGCACACGGTTGATCCAAAATAAAATGGTGAAAAATGTGATAACATGTTATCCTACTATATTCCATACATGGCAGAGATAAAAAGTGGGTTCCTAACATATTTCATCTTCTGAAAATTTTTAAATGCAAGAAACAGCAAAAATCGAGATTTGCAGAAATGGAGAAATGACATGAAATAAAATCGAAGGAAATGGTAAGGATTATACCTCACAAGGATGGAAATGGGGCTGTAGGAGTTGCACAGTTGAAGGGAAAATGGCAGCTGGGTTTGTTGGAGAAGAAAGTGAATAGTGGTAAAAATTCTAATTGAGGGCATGGGGTATTTATAGAGGGGTTTGGGTCTTGAAAATAACATGAGAGTCAAAATGACATGACTCAGAAAATGGCAAAATCCGCGAAAAATGGAATCTGGCAAAAATTGCAGAAAAATGACTTGTCCGCACTCGTGTCAATTGTCCGCACTCGTGCGGATTTTTGTCCGCGGGAGTGCGGATTTTTGTCCGCAGTCCGCAGTATTGCGGACAAATGTCCGCAGTATTGCCTTAGAGAAATTTTGTGTCACTTGTGTCATTTTTCATGTCATTTCTGGTGGGGTCCACTGAAGTCGCATGTTACCCTATTTAAAATCGTGATTCTGATTGTTTGAACTTACACAACTTATGCCGATTACTAGTTGTCGCCTCTCAGACTTTTTTTTTTTTTTTTTTTTTTTTAAGTATGGAAATTTTAAGCGACGGCCACGATTTGTTTTCTTCCAGCCATTAATATGATGATAAGGATCTCAAAAATGAGTTCGCCACATGCGCGTTTATTTTACTACACGTCGCCTCTAATTACGCGATTAATTAATCCGGTTTAAATTCTAGTAATACGGGGTATTACAGTAATATTATTAATCATATGAATTATTATTTTTATTATTATTTAAGTGGTATTGTAAAAATTAGTAGTTGTATAATGATATAATTTTATGATAGTAATAAAAATTAATATTATTATCAAAGTATTAAGGTAGTATTGTATGATTTTTATGATATTAATATTCTTTTTCATTGTTATTATGATTTTTATTTATTATTATTATTAAGGTAGTATTGTACAGTAGTTAGTAATATAATGTTTTAATCTGTTATTATTAATATATAGTATTATATTTATTATAATAATTGTTAGTATTAGAGTCTTGTAGAATTGTTAGAGTTATAATGATTATAATAATAATTAATATAATAACCATATTGTAATTATTAACGTCTGCTTCATTGTCGTGTTATTGTAGGGACTAGTCGGAGGTCCGGTAAGGACATGACATGGATGGTGACGGAGTCGGTGCCTGGTGGGCCAGTCGATGGATCCGTCATCCCCAGTTTCTTGGGCCATGTGGCTTCGAAGATGTATAAAGGCGAGTACAGACGCGTATGGAGGTGTCATAACCGGAAGACTTTCTGCACTACGTTGGATACGAAATTGAGGGAGATGCCGGAGGCGATGAGGAGGTTGCTTGATGGGACAGGTTGTCGCACTTGCCTAGACTTATGTTTGATCACATCGACGCGGCCCTGATATCGGCGTTTGTTGAGAGGTGGCAGCCCGATACGAACTCATTCCACATGCCTTTTGGGGAGATGACCATCATGATGCATGATGTGTGGCACATACTTCGCGTGCCCGTGGAGGGTACCATGGTGGGTGAGGAGCCTCCGGCTGGTCATCTGAAGGAGGAGACGATGGCTCTGCTAGGAGTGATGAGCTGGTAGCGCCGGATTTCGACGGGGGCGGCGTGCGTTTGGAGAGTGTCTCGCAGAGGTGCTTGGTTGGGAGGAGTGCGCTAGTCGCCACAGTTGCCTGGCTGTGGCTCCCGTTGGGTTCCACCTTGTTCACCGACAAGAGTGGGAACCATGTCAGGCCGACCATCATGTGGGAGTTTCATGAGGCGTGGGGGGGGGGGCTGCGGGTTTTTCATGGGGCTCTGCCGCACTTGCCTTCTTGTATCGGCAGTTGGGCCTCGCCTCCCGAGGGGATTGTTTCCAGATCGGAGGATGCATGACCTTGCTGCAGGCATGGATTTATGAGTACTTCCCCGCATTCCGGCCTCACCGCTACACTCTGGGAGGGGGGGATTCGAACCTTCCCGCGCTGCGCAGTGGAGGGTTCGGTCTGAGCAGGGCAGTGCCAGTCGGTTGGGCGATCTACGGCGTCAGATCGATAGGATGACCTCACAGGAAACACAAGAACAACCCAACACCTTCGATCGAACAACACACAGCCCTCGGCGCTAACTAGTTGATCTAGTTTTTAAACCCCTGTTGGTATCCTACTAATATTAGGTCAATTTTTCATCGGTCATGGATGACACACCCACTAGATGGGGGTGCACAATAAAAAAAGTCAACATGGTACTCACCATTGTTGTGTCGTTGTATTGGTGTTTATATTGTGTTGTATAACAAGGAAAGATATTTGTATAATGAAAGGCACTGTGTAACAATGCAACATCATTGTTGTATTGTTGTCAAATCTACAATAATAGTGGTCGGACGGATGAATTTCATCCAAAACTTGCTTGTGATGTTCCAGGAGGCAATCTGCTCTAGTAGATGGGCCACAGGAAAAGATCATTCATCCCATAAAATTTGTATACCCCACCATCCAATCAAGTTATGTTTTATTTTATACTTTAACTCATAAAGTTTATAAACATTTAAAGTAGGGTTTATATAATTTTTAACTAAAGATATGTGGTGCATATGGTACATAATCAATTATGGCTTATGAGACAAAAGATCCATATGACAAATTGGACCAATGATGATGTAGGATGTTAAAAATATGTGGTGCATATGGTACATAATCAATTATGGCTTATAAGACCAAAGATCCATTTGACAAATTGAACCACTGATGATGTAGGACTCCTGTCAACACCATTTTTAAGTGGTTGAATTAATTCACACCATTCGATGTGAAATCAAGGGTTGAGATTTTATCAGGGGTATTTTGGTATATTTTCACACTCATTCATTTCAATTGTTTGATTTAAGAGGGCGCTCTTTTATTTTGATTGATGAATTTTTAAATTTGCTAACACCATTAATTCATTAATAGGGAGTTAGCCACTTCTTTAATTTGAGGATAAATTATTTAATTTGAATGTTAAAGTGTTGATTTAGAAGAGTGAATTGTTGAATTTTTCAAAATAAGTGATCAAAAGTTATTTGATCGTTATTTAATTTGAACAGAATATTATTGAAAATATGCATCAAATTTGTTTAATTAGTAGGTATAATTGTTCAATTATTATTTGAGTGATAAAAGGTATAGTTATCTTAAATTGAATCATTTGTCATTCTCTTTATATTTTCTCTATCCAATACTAGGAAATCCTCCCTTCTCCTTCTTCTTTTTCTCCTCCTCCGCCGGCCCTTCACAACTCCCACCCCCACCGCTCCTAGCCACCCCCACCTCCACCACTCTCTTTGCTTTCACCATCATCTCTTGTTGTTGCTGCCTCTATCTGCTTCAAAAATGTGTGCACCGCTTGCCATCATCGTCCTTGCGCTTACGCGACTTCCCCCATCTGCATCATTGCCACCTCCCATTCGTAGGCAACTTGCCCAGTGTTGTGATCGTCGCATGTGAGAAGGTGTTCATATATTTGTGATTTTGTTCGAGACTTGTGTGTTTGATGTGTGTGGGGATCTAAATTTGAATATTTTTCCTTTTCTCATTAGTTTTTTTTTATGTATTGCTATAATTTTTATGTGTACACGAGGAGTTGTTATTTTTGTGTGTAGATCTGTGAGCATTGGTAGCGGGTGGCGGCGGCAATGACTGTTGGTGGTGATGGGTGAATTAGGATTTTGGATGCTTTGTTCCTATATTGTTATATGCTTCTCTATATTTGTATGTTTGTGAGAAAAGATTGGGAGAGGTGGTTACCGGAAGCTGAGCGACAGCGGCAACTAGTGGTGGTAGGATAAATTTATGGTTACAGTGTTTTAAACAATTACTCTATTATTTTTAACAATTAATTTTAATTGCTATTTTACCATTTGTTTAAATCTTAGACATAATTAGGAGATGTGGGTTTTACTAAATGCCACTCCATTTTTTTAGGCGTCGCCCCATCAAATGACTATGCCCCTGGATAATTTTGAACTCACTTTCCCCTAAAAAAATTCTCCGCCGGGGCGCATGGGAATCGCGCCCGACAGCGGGGCACATGCGCCCTGTCAATTATTTTTTTAAAAAAATTTAAAATAATTTTTTTATTCAAAAAGATAATATATGTACTCTACAAAGCCCAATTGTCAAATTCAAAGAGAGGGATAAGAGCCGGTGGAGATTCGAACCTCCAACCCTAAGGTTGGAAGTTAAAGACTTGACCATTAGGCCAATGCCCAATTCCCTGATGGATTTAAATATTAACTTTGAATTCAAAAGTTTCGACTTTAAATAATCAATTTTACAAAAATATTGGTATTTACGAACTTTAATTTATTTTTTTATAAATCAATAAATTTAAGAAAAATAAAAGAATTAGGAGCGGGACATTGATACCTAATATGATTTTTAAGTAAAATTCTCATTACTAAACCTTATACCCTAAACCTAAAATTAAATCCAAGATTAAACCCTAAAAAAATAAAAAATTGACAAGGTGCAGGCGGTGCCCGTTGATGGGGGTGCATGGCGCAGGGCATGATGCGCCCCCACCGGCGGCAGGGCGTGATTGGCGCACACCCTGCCATCCACTGAGCAGCGATTCTCATACGCTCCGACAGAAAAAAAAATTTGAAAGGGGTGGGCTCAAAATTAATTAGGAGCAAAACGATCATTTGACAATTGACGTGATGACATCGGAGAAAATGGAATCACGGTTTAGTAATTCAATTTATCTAAGCTAATTTGGAAATTTTGCCACCAGGCAATCTTAACTGTCATATACGAGTAGCACATCTGACATCTGATCTCCACGTGGCAATAGCAGGGCAGGCCACGTAGCATGCAGAAACAACCATTGACCATAAAGGACAACTTACAATTCCCGTTATTCACACATTGATTTGAGGCCACTCGGACCACGGAGGCGCTACCCACAAGCTTCTGATGGCACTCAGAGCTTCCGCCGCCTCCCGCCCCCCGTCGATTTCCAGGTCGCCGGACCCCTCTCCGCGTCACCTATCCAAGACGCCCGTCCTTCCCTCCAAACATCAGCTCAACTCTTTGTCACTACCCCCTCCTGCTGCTGTTCTTCCTCTATTTGCACTCGTCGCCTCTCCGAATGAAGCCAAAGCTCTGACCATTCCCAAAGACCAGATTGTCTCGTCTCTAACTCAGGTTGGGGAGCGTAAATCAAAATTTTCACCAATTTGCCGCAATTTTGCTTCTCTTTCTGTAGAATTGTATTGTAGGTAGGGTTTTCTTTTTCGTTGTTTCTTCTTCAATTGTTGCAATTCAATGGGGAAATCGATTGTTTTCGAGTGAATTGGTGATATGAGGAACGCTGAAAGAGATTGGGGCTCGTTAGGTTTTTCGGATGGGGCAATGAGTGTTCCATTCCCCAGCAGATTTGTTTGTTTGTTAAATCTTGTTGCTCTTTTGTTGAATTGCATACTGTTGCTGGATGTTCAGGCGGAGTCGGCAATCAATCAGATTCAGGAATTTGGTTACAGTTTTTTCAGCACAGCAGGGCAAGTGATTGGAGCTGTGACGGATGCTGTGCAGCCAGCATTGCCTGTTCTGAAGCAGGCCGGAGAACAGGCCGTAAAGATTGCTTCTCCTGTAGTATCAGAGGCTTCTAAGAAAGCCCAAGAAGCTCTCCAGAGCTCTGGAATCGATACTGAGCCTGTGATAACTGCAGCTAAGGTATACTGAGTAATTTACATCAGCAAAACACAGATGTTGCTATTTCGTCAGAATTTTGTGAGTATCATAGCAAAATGTAATTATATAAACCAGCCCTAAATAGTGGCATGAAAGCTTAGATGATGAACAGAGTTCACTGGGAATTGTGGCTTATTAGGAGGATTTAAGATTCCCTGCACAACATTGGTTTATTTGATCAGTTTCTTCTTACAATATAATCTGCAAATTAACTGACCTGCAAGTTTCAAATTGTTCTTTGTTTATGCCGGCAATCAAGGGAAATTCATAGAGCACGTGCGATGGGGTTCTTTGCACCCCCAAAAATTGACCTCTGACCTCTCTTATGCGGCATGTGATATAGGAGAGAGGGGTTCTTAAGGGTACTTCTACAACCACCCCTGAGAACTTGTTCTTAAGTGTTTTTTTTTTTTTAATAAATATAAATATTTTAAAATTCACATAAGGGTTCATCTCCGATGTAGCATGCATGAATAGTGTTTGTTTTGCTGAATCGAAATCCACTCGATAGATGCTGAATTAGTCAATTTTTTATGCCTCACTGATCTCTTAAATGTTAGCAAGGTATGCAATAGCAAGTTGAAATGATTGTTTCGAATTGCAGACAGTTGCTGATGCTGCTCAGCAAACAACAAAGGTGATTGATGAGGCCAAACCCATAGCCACTTCCACTGTTAAGACAATATCATCGGCTGAACCTTCTGTGATTTTGGGGGCTGGTGGTGCATTAGTCATCGCATACTTCTTAATTCCCCCTGTATTATCCGCTATCTCCTTCAGCCTTCGCGGCTATCAAGGTAACTAGATCTCACGTTTAGTTCATAAATTATCTTTCCCCATCTTGTGAGATCTTTTGACCAATCGCAGTGTCCATCTCAGATGAAGTGGGAAAAAACACCTTACTCACAATATTCAATGGCATATGTGATTTTTCTATTATAATAAAGTCAAATATCAACTGTCTAAACAATGGTTTTGATATGACAACAGCTTACAAACCTATGTACATATTAACCTGGTCTAATTATAAGGAAACAGTTGACGGGAAGTTGAGGTTACAAAAATGTATAAATATTCTGTGAATGTAGCACGTCATTTAAGTTCTTATGGAATGTATTGAGAATTCCACAAGTTTTAGAATACATAATTGTGCATATCAAAGATAGTAAGGTGAAACTGCATTCAAGTCTCTGCTATTGCCACTTCAGTGGTTGACAATCTTGGAGATATGGCCATTTATGAAATTATGCACTAAAGGGAACATCTTAGAGCTAGCACTCCGTAATTCCTTCATCCGTTGCACATAAAACTGTAGTTCTACTTCACCATATATTTTGGAGAAAATTGAAACTCAAACCATCTCTCTAAACTTTTAAGAGATTTTTCATTTAGCAGCAGTGGCTAATAGTTTTGCATGCATTCCTCATCCAAGGCTTGCATGGCATCATTAATTTGGTGTAAATTTCACCATCCAATGTCTAATTCGGTTTTGGATGCTATTCTCTAGGTGATGTTACTGCTACTCAAGCTTTGGATCTGATGTCCACAAAGAATTACATTATAATTGATATACGGACAGAGAAGGAAAAGGGCAAGGCTGGTGTTCCTCGACTTCCCAACAGTGCCAAAAACAAGTTGGTATCGATCCCGTGAGTACAATCATCCCAAGAACCTTTTCATAAATAAAAGAGAAGAAAATATTGTCCATAATAAGTTCTGCAGTGCTATGGTTTTAAAGGCATCACACTGAATGAAGTTTTGTTCCTCTGTTCACTGTTTCAGGTTGGAAGAATTACCCAGCAAGGTGAAAAATCTCGTAGGAAATGTCAAGAAAGTTGAAGCTGAATTGGTGGCGATGAAGATCTCTTACCTCAAAAAAATCAATAAGGGCTCCAATATCATGATACTAGACTCGTAAGTCCTCTTTCTACCCTGCAACACCATAACCTCTAAACACAAACTGCTGCACTTCTCTATACCTCAATTCTCTTCCTAACTATATCTGAAGCTATTTTGAGTTTTGATATCTATGCTTTCAACATATTCAGATACGCAAATTCAGCTAAAACAGTAGCAAGAACCTTGACAAAACTCGGGTTCAAGAATACCTACGTTGTGGCTGATGGCTTCTCCGGAGGCAAAGGCTGGCTGCAGAGCCGCTTGGGAGCAGATTCATATAATGTGTCTTTCGCTGAGGTTATAACGCCATCACGCGTTATTTCTGGTACTTCTGGTACAACAGGTGGCGCAGCAGATAGACGGGTCGGTAGCACAGCAGGCGGTAATACAGGTAGACGACTTGGTACGCCTAGCCCAGCGAAGCTTCTTCCTGGTGGCTCAGAGTAATGTTGTACACTGGTTACTTTTCCATTCAAATTTCTTGATGATTTTTTATGTAGCTGATTTCACTTGCAATTTTTGTGAATGGTTTTGTGATTAATGGATGTGGGAATTATTGAATTACAACATTTGGAACCGTTGATATTGTTTGCTGATATAAGGGGATGGTGACCACAGCTGGGTATGGGGATCAACAATGTATATTACCCCTCATTATAGGCAATTGGAGTGGCATCGGGTTGTAAATTAATACCAACGATCACAAACAAAATCCTCATTGTTGTTGATAAATTGAATTGCAAACGGTCTCTCCTACCTAGGCCCATCACATATAATTACGTATTCTTATAATACAGTGAACATCATCTATCTTGGAAATAAGAGTGCCCAAAGGCAGTGACCATCATCTATCTAAGCAATAATAAAGATATCATCTAGCTAATTTTCCAGATTCATTCAATTTCCATCTTATAATTATCGTGATTATCTCAACTTGTTCCATTCATTCTTAATTTACTCTCTTTAAAAATCTTTTGATTCTATGCAAAATCAACGGTCTACTTCTTCAAAATAATTTTTGCTTCTTGCATTGTTTTCATAATATCATTTTCTCATCTATTTTCCTTCTTTATTCTTTATTTTTGTCACTCTTTTATTTTTGATTTTTGGTTCATAAATTCTTATTTGATAATCCAATAAAGGTTTACGCTCACCTGTAGCTGTCCACATCCAAATCCCACCTTGACCTGCCACCTGCGTCCCTCCCAACGGACAAGTAAGAGAACGGACAAGTAAGAGGACAGATCCCCGGGTACCAAGATGCCGAATGAAATGGGGCTTCAGCTCTCATTAAAAGGTGGGGAGCACGACTCGGACGAAGATGGATGTTGGCTCCTTTTAGAAGGTGATGGGGACAAAAGGTGGGTGAACCAATGATGTCACTTTTCTACCATTGAAGACCACCCGAGGGGAAGAAAATTTTTCTCACGATCCCGAATCACTTCATTGGAGGCAAGTGAAATCTACACAAAGGACTGTTCATCAACAACAACTTCTAGACGCGCAGGCAGGAGATGAAACGCTGGGAGCTCGATCGACCGTGACAAAATAGCGCACTTTGTCTCCGATTTCCTTTATGGTTGAATAGCTCCATGCATAATGCGACTGCTTTCGCTCTGATTCTAGATGCAAAAATCTCTGGAAGTAGGAGAGCAGGCACCTGCCCAGCACCAAGAGAAAAGGATAATACATAACTGCATTGACAAACATGAGCATATTTAAGCATAAGAAAAGTATACCAGTTCACTGATAGAAATGAGATGCAAAAAATAAACACTTACAGAACAGCCCCAGCAACAGCAGTGTACCAGCATATGGTGCAAGGACCTTCCAAGTAAAACTCAACGAAAGTAGCAACATGGAGGCAGCCTTTGCAGAGAAAAAGAAAATGGAATCAAGAGCAAAATAAGGCAGATAAAACCAAGAAAGACAGAAAATGGGCACAAAACCACTGCACTCTCTTTAACTATCAGTTTAAATGAAAATCCTAAATGAAGGCAACACTATATGCAAGTGGAGATTGAAAATAAGGTAATGTTTCTGTTGTTGAATTTTCAAACTAAAAACGGCCTTGTTACTAGAGTTGGAAAAATTAATCTAAATTTCTTGGTGTAAATTAACATAATTATTTTTATAAAAAAAAATAATAAAGTGATCTAAGAATAAAGTTTCAAAACTTCACCTCGGAGAAAGATAAAATATTTTAGCTACCCAATCATCGACATCAGAATCACCAATTGGAAATGAATGCAAGAGCATCAAATTGACAAAAAGAAAAAACCCAAAATAATTCTCTTAAAACTGCATGAATCACTTAACTGAGAACTTTACCAAAATGCATTTCAAATGAGCTCTACAATGTTTTCAAACTTTATTCCATTTAGAAATTCAGAATCCTGTAGATTAAACTGTACCATCCCAGTAAAGCTTGTCAGCAAAAGGCTTTTCCTTCCTTGTTTGTCCATCAATGAGGATGCAATAGTTGTGCCTTAAAAAAAGATAAGCACCCAATGAGGAAAACCCCTTGTATGATTAATTGAATCCATCATTTTTCTTATAACCTTCAGAATTAAGACTAACCAAAAATATTTGCAGCCCCAACCAGAGCACTAGCAGCAACGTCAGTTGTAATTCCAGCACTACGGAAAACAGAAGTTGAATAGTAGACAACAGCATTTATCCCAGCAAGCTGCTGGAACAAGAAGAGAGTTGCACCTACACTGACCACTGCAAAACAATATGAAGAATACTAACTTCAGGATGATTAAAATATGTTGGACAACAGTACTATTATTTAGAATGCCCTCTGTAATCCAGCCAAAAAAATTAGAATGCAAAGAAAGTGGGAAACCCTAATTGAAAACCCTTGTGGGCCATATCCCACTGCTACCCTATTGTTTCTTCTCCAGCATCCTGTTGATAATTTATTGATGTCTAAGAAGTTCCAAAAGATTTTTTCAACTGCTGAATTTTCTGCAACTTTCCTAACGTAAATTAGTCATATGTTTGCCAACAGAATCAAGAACTCCATCAATCATGTGGAAAGGACGATAAGCATACTTGCAAGCGAACAACTAACCAAGAGAGCTTAAGTAAGGATGTAGAGTAGTAATTTGTGTGCTTGGTTTCATCAAATGAGAGGCAGGACGATACTATGAAATAGAACTCAAACAATAGATTATACAAAAAGAAATAAATAGGATCCAGGCGAGTCACACAAAGATAATTGTATTAGACTGACTTAATTTCAAGGATTGGCTCAGTTTTTTGTTTTTTCATAAT
>MAYD01581055.1:0-19258 GCA_001909325.1 Ruellia speciosa
TATATTTGTATTTTTTATTAATAAGACTAGGAAAAAGGAGAACATAAAATAAATTAATACCTAGAGAAGACAAAGCATGTTGTATCTCACATATTCAATTTTTTTGTCTTTTCTAGAAATTAATATGAATAAACATAAATAGTTTTTAAACATAAATATGAATAAATAATAGTTTTTAAACATAAATATGAATAAATAGCTTTAGACCAGGCATAATTCGCACCCAAAAATTTTTGTTAAACATTGTAATCATTAAAAAATAATAGAAAAAAAACTATAAATGTGAGGGGAAAAACTTCAGTCTAATATGTCACCTCTCTTATGTAAATTTATAAGCATTTATTTATATTAGAAATATATATATATATATATATGCAAGCATATATTATTGTGAGATAACAAGTATAAATCGCAAACTATATGCAAAGGAAAGATAAAGAGAAGAATATTTTCAACCATAGATTTAAATTCATATTATTGGCTTTCAATATTTTAATTTATTCCATTAACTCATTAAAGTGACAAACTAATTATTTTATCGATAAAAAAATTTTAAACATTAAAAATTTATCTTACTTCAAATCAAACATACCCATATTTTACATCCATATATCCATAACAACTCGATAAATAGGAATATCAACCATACGAATAGTTTTTAAATAAAAAAACACACGCCCATGAATAGCTTTTATTGTTTCAACATTACACTTTCAACCACTATCCATTCAATTTTTATTTTGTATTGAGCCCTACCAACGTTGTTTTTATGCTCTTCTATTCGTATAAAGTTGCCTTTTAATGGCATTAAATAAATATTTAAATTAATGTCTAAATAATAGTATTAATCTTATGTAAATTTAAATATTTTTCTTAATTCACATGTATTTTCTTCAAAAAATAAGCCACATTTCAATTCCCAAGTTAGGGATTCAAATTTGGTTTATCGTCTCTTATCCAAAAAGCAAGCAAGCTTGGCTTTCACTGGTAGAAAGAATTCGACCAGCATAAATTTTTTACATTTATTAATTATTAATAGGAACCATAATAATTAATCCAAATAATCAATGCATTTCTTGAAATATTTTTTCTTTTTTAAATTTTGGTGGGGGTAGTTAGGACATAGACATGGACCGCGGCGCGTTGGTACACGCGATCATCATTAAAAAATAGACACCGACAGCGACGCCCGCCCTTCCGCCGTTGGATCAAAGCAACCCGCCGTGATTATAACCCGGACCGACCAAAAGACCCGGCCCGACCCGACCCCCGCTTTATTTTTTTTTAATACTCCGTGCTCGCGCACTCGGTTCTTCACTACTTACACAGCACGCAGAAAAGAAAGTAGCACCGGAATAGCTTTTTCCGGCGAGTCACTTCGGCAAGGTAAGAATAATTTTATGATCGGATTATTTGCGCCGCGGTAATGCGGAAGTACGTTTGTTCTACTTTCTATATCGGAATTTGGATTGAAGGTTGGTGTTTTAATTTTTTGTATGCATGGAAATAAATACGCACACGCAAAATTTGTGAGTTGATTTTTGTGTGTGAGGGAGAGTAATGATCCTTGATCATGGTAATTATAATTGATGATTGTTGAAATTAAGTTCGCGATTGAGCTGGAAAATTGATTTAATGCATTGGGGATGAATCCTAGGCGAAAATTAGGCGGTTACATTCCAGCGGTTTGGGTTGATTCTGTATAGAGTTTTAAGAGTTTTAAATTACGCTGAAAGATGCTCTTTTTTGGTTTTTGTAACTCTGCTGAAGGTGGAAGAAGCATAGTACTGGGGAAGAAGACAATGGATCAGAAGGCATGGATTTGGAAGAAAAAATCCACAGAGAAGGCTTTAGTTGCCGATCAACCAAACAATTCTTTGAACATAAACGAGGGTGATGTAATTGAGGTCTGTGTCTTTGAATTACTCAGTCTAATGATATATTGGCATCCTTTTTACTATTTTAAGTATGCATCGGATTATTTGCTCAGAGATGTGACTCTATGGGCATGTTTCTTCTTCTGCATCTGTATAGTTTCTTCAGGTACAGAAACTTCTGACTGAGAAAGGAAAGCTAGAGAGAGATCTTGCACTACTAAACGATAAACTTTCTGCTGCCCTATGTGAGTGTAATTCCAAGGATAATTTTGCAAAGAATCAGGTTAAAATTGCACAGGAAGCTATTGCAGGTGATGTATGCTTCTTTTGTATATACTTCTTTTCTTTTCTGGAGATTTAGGGATTTTCAAACATTTATATGAAGTTCTGTTTGTAATTTTTAGTGTTTATACACATATATGAACACAGGCTGGGAGAAGGCTGAGACTGAAGCAAAATCTTTGAAGAAAGATCTGGACAAAGCTATACACCAGAAAGCGGCTAGTGAGGAAAGATCAAAGCAGTTGGATGTAGCGTTGAAGGACTGTATACAGCAATTACATTACGTGCGGGAAGGTCAGGAGAAGAGAATCCAGGCTGCTGTGGTGGAAGCATTGGAAGAATTTGACAGAACGCGGATTGCTTTG
This sequence comes from Ruellia speciosa, assembly GCA_001909325.1. NCBI lineage: Eukaryota > Viridiplantae > Streptophyta > Magnoliopsida > Lamiales > Acanthaceae > Ruellia > Ruellia speciosa. The sequence continues at coordinate 2,525 of MAYD01581055.1, forward strand.
GAGCAAAGGCTAGCCGAGGCTGGTAAAAAGATCATGCAGTTGGATTCAGACAATGCACAGCTCAAGAAAGCCTTATCAGGAACCGACGAGATGATTCAAGAATTTAGTGACTATAGGGCTCGTGTAGAAGCTGATCTTAAAGCACTAGCATTGACAGTGGATTCCACAGAAAAGGAAAATGCCTCTCTCAAATATGAAGTGCGTGTGCTTGAGAAGGAACTAGACATTAGGAATGAGGAAGCAGAATTTAATGGTCGAGCAGCTGATGTGGCTCAAAAGAAGCAGAAGGAAAGCGTTCAGAAAATTGCAACCCTGGAATCAGAATGCCAGAGCCTGCGTCTCCTTGTCCGAAAACGGTTGCCTGGCCCTGCTGCGTTGACTAAGATGAAGAATGAGGCCGACATGCTTGGCAGGGATCATGTCAGACCGAGAAGAAGAAAAAATTCTTTCCGTGGTTCAGTGGAATTTCCTGCTGATGCAATGGCTGATACACCGAGCAAAGGGATCAGTTTTCTGACAGAGCAGCTGAATGCAATGGAAGAAGAAAACAGAAGTCTCAGATATGCACTTACCAAGAGATCAAGTGAACTACAAGTCTCGAGAAACATGTATGTCCGCACTGCCTCCAGGTTGTCGAGAGGTGAAGGGCAGGTTGCCGAATCAGTAAAAAGTTTCGTGCAGGAACACTCTGTGGCAACTTCATCCGATATAGGCAGTGATGACAAAGCCAGCTGTGCCGAGTCATGGGCTCCTGCTTTGATATCAGAGCTTGAGAACTTCAAAAATGAGAAACAGATAGGCTCACCATCTCCTCTGAACATGGGTGGTTCTGAAATGCACCTCATGGATGACTTTGTGGAGATGGAAAAATTAGCAGTAGTTTCAGTCAATTATCCTCCAGGAAGCTCCCGTCATTCATCTGAGGAAGGAAATGCTGTTATTGACCCCTTGAGGAGTCCATCTGGTGGCGATTCTTGTCTCTCCGAACCTTTGGCCTCTCACCCTGAAAATGCAGCAACTGGTAGAGTTCCAGGGATGCTGGATGACTTGCTGAAAATGCTTTTGGAGCGCTGTCAGGCATCAGGAAGTGACCCTCATGAAGTGCTTGAGGATATAAAAGTTGCTTTGGCAGGCTCAAGCTCATATGCTACTGGCAATGAAAGCACAAGCCATCTTGATGCACCATATAGCCCTGTAGGAGGTGGGCATGTTTTTCAGACATTGGAGAAGTCGAATTTGCAGTCTAATGTGGCAATGTCAATACAAAAAGTTCTTAATCTCCTTGAAGAAATAAGTAACAGTGTGGCTGAGTCTTTCCAAGATAAGGATGGCGAGGATTTACCTTGTAAGAACATGGAGACACCGACAGGGTACTTCATTCGTGTTCTCCAGTGGAGGGCATCTGAGCTCTATGCCATCCTGCAGCAATCTGTTCAGACATGTAACCATTTTCTGAATGGAGAAGCTGATTCTGCACAGCTTGCTGAAATGGTATCTTCCAATTTGGATTGGGTTGTAAGTCATTGCCTCTCTCTACAAGATGCTTCAATGATGAAGGAAGAAATTCTGAGTGGTTCAGATTGGGATGTATCAAAGGGTGGCAATAAAGAGGTTGACAGTGTTTCGGCTATTCCTTCTATAGAAAATAATCGGCAACAGGAGAGAAGAGAAGAACTTTCGTATCTGCATATTCTTGAGCATAATACCATTGAGGAGACTGGAAGTTCAATAAGTAAGCAGGCAAATAAGGAATCTTCAGTTGTCGACCTGAAAGGCGTGCATCATTCAGAAATTGTGGAGGATGAGTCCTTCATGATCCAACTACATGACTCTGGTGTCATAACTGAGAATTTGGAATCGGAATCAGAAAGCATTGGTCAATATAAGGGAGATCAAATCCAGAAACAGAGGACAGCAAACAAAGACATCTGTAGTGATCCATGCAATAACCAAATGATGCTTCTACTGAAAAGGTGTGTTTTGTCATGTATGTCCGCATCTATCATTCGATTTCACATTTTAAATGTTCTGTTCTCTAACATTTGGTCATGTCAGCACGCCACGTAATCAAGCTCCAGAAGATGGAAATCCCTCGAAAATTCAACTTAAAAATGTAAGTTACTAAGTTCCCTATCTCCCCCCAGCCATTGTTTGTTAAACATCTAATTAAGAACTAGAAAGCTGATTCCTCAATGTGTGCCAAACCTTGTAGGACTGGGAGATTAATGCAGCTTCCGAAAAGTTGGCTGAGTGCCAGCAAACCATCCTAAACCTCGAAAAGCAATTCAAGGCACTGGCTTTACCAAACGACGCTTCTCTTTTCAGCAATGTCATGCCTGCGCCACCTGCTGATTGCGTCATTACCAGTCCACCAACTTCTCAGAGAAATGGCAGCCAGCGATTGTCCCTCCTCGACAACATGCTGGCTGAAGACAGTGGTCATATTGCTGATGCTTTTCAGACAAGTGCGGGGTCTAGGAGAAGACTAAGTAAAAATAGTTCAAATGACTTTGATGGTGATGATGGAAAATATTCAGTAGCTTCCACGGCTATTGTTCCTGTCAAGAAAAATGGTGGCAAAAGTTTCTTGAAAAGGTTGTTTAGATGGCATAAGAAAGGTAAAAGCAAGAGAACACCCTTTTTATGAGGAGAAGCCAAGTTTGTGTGTCAATATTTGGTAATGAAGTAATTGGACCAGTTATGATTCCTTGTTATTTGGTGTTGGAAGCTATATTGAAAAAGGAATAAAGGAGATTTTTGTGTGTAAGATTATTCTTAAATTAATTTCAGACATGTCGTATGTTTGTACCTGTCCGGTTACAGTAGCACCATTCACGTTGTAATCTTTATCATTCATTCTAGGGTGTATTCAATTGAGATTTTATTGGATTTTTTTGAACTTTAAAAAGTCTGTAGATTTAGAAAATTCATAGGCTCTATGCAGAGTTTGGCTAACTCCATGCAGAGTTTGGTTGACTTTAGAAAGTCTGTGAAGTCTGTGGATTTAGAAAATATATGGACTTTTTTTCAATCCATAGAAAATTCATACAAATAAGAAAATCCATAGAGTATTAAAATCCACATACTGTTGAATACCTAAAGATTTTTTAACACTTTTTAAAATCTGTATTGAATACCTCAAGATTTTTAAAGACTTTTGAAAATCCGGATTGAATACCTCAGAACTTTTAAAGACTTTTGAAAATCCGGATTGAATACACCAAACTTTGAAAGTCTAAAGAAATCCTACAGACTCTACAATCAATACACCCCTCTAATATAAATATAGTTAAAAATAGTATTCTGCTATATATATAATTCTACTGTATATAAATATTATTTCCCAATCATTAAATTAAATTAGAAGAAAAACAACTATCAAAATCACTAAAAAAAAAAAAATATAATAAAAATTAATTAACCAATACAATACAAAACATTGTGCAAAGTAATTTTTACATGAAAATTAATCAATTAATTCACTATGTAGCTATATTATTTAATTAACCAACATCGTGCAGATTAACTTTTATAATAAAATTTTTTAACTAAATATATTTTCAAATTAACACTACTAATAGTTTAATATTAACAATAACAATACTAATATACATTTTCAGTAAAACTATTCAATTATTTATAACACATAATATAAATATATATCAAAACAAATAATTAAAATATCATTTCCCTATATTAACCGATTATACTAGCCATATTCACTATACAATTAATTAATATTATTATATATGTTCACAAGCAACATTTTAAATATCCATCAACACAAAAAAGAAAAAAGAAATTCAAGATTAAAGTATTAACCAATAACAAAAAAAAAAATTGGAATAATATTTTCACCAATATATTATATTATCAATTTTCATATAATCATTAACTAGTACATCATTCATCATTAACTCATTATAATACATACACCAAATAGTATGTGAAATAATATTTTACTTATATAATATATTTATCAATTGTCCTATAATCACTAACCAGCCCCATCATTTACAATTAACCAATTATAATACATATGTTTATCAATTAATATATAATTATTTACTAAAAAATGAAAATAACAAATATACTCCTTTGCTAAATCTACCTTATACATTTAAAATTTAATCCCACGGATGAAATTTAACTTGCACCATATCCACTACTTTTAACATGCACCCTTTAGCCATGCTCCTGCTGCCCCTTCATTTCCAAAACCAAAAAGGAAAAAACTTGAAGAGACCAACATCCCATTTTTGCATTTTCAAACACTTAAAATGCCTATATTCAAGCTAGGACGCAAACTATACTTGTATTAGCAACAAAATAAAATTAACTGTTCCTAATTTGAAATTTCGCAAAACATACAACACCAATATCAAATTGGTGTCCTATTTCGAAATAAATCCAAAAATTAGTGTCTTAATACCGACAAATTCAGCTAAAATCTTCAAGTAAACAATGCAATAAAACAAAAGGTAAACATTCAAAAGAAGCCCATAAGGAACCTGAAGCAGATCGCTAACTAACAAAGGGTACTGTTGTTCTGCTAGATATATGTGCTACACTGAAAATTACAGGAACTCGGTGAAGAAACCCATTGGAGTTGATTTCAGCCACCACCGAATCATTTTATGAAAAGATACAATCCAGTTCATGCAGACTGAAGATAAGCAAGCACAATGGTAACGTGATGCTGCCCTTTTGAGGGCTAGCGACGCGTAGGGCGAGATTTTGCTCTTGCTTTCTGCAGGACAAAATGGGAAGGCAGGTGAAAGTCAAATTCCCATAACACTATAAAACGATAGATTTGAGCACGGCAAAGAAAAGAACCATCCAACTCGAATATAGACTGGTTGGTATGAGCCTATATGGTTCAGCATAAAACTTCATCAACGTGGAAAATTAAAGAACAATCAGGTGCATGTGTCCAAAAAGTATTAACCAATTTGAATTCACTAGCAACAGACACAATTAAAGCTGGTTCAGGCGCAACACAATTAACAATCAAACTGTCTTTACACACACACAAGAAAGCTTCAAACTGGATTTGAATCAATGCCATCTTTAAACTCTGAGCTTCTACAGGCATAGAGTTGGATATAATAGAGATTATACTGTAACTAACATGCTTATTTGCAAACAGGTAAAGGACAAAAGGAGCTTGATCAAGAGAAATTCAAAATCACTCACCGATATAGCGCCAAAACTTGCGCCTGAACCTGTTGCAGCCCCTATTTACAGAGTAGAGGAAAACCAGTAAAATTCAGCAAGCAGAAAACATGATAAGAATGAACAAACACCATGTGGCAGTCACTAACATGTGCTTAATATATTAAATTACTTTTCCTGTGAACAGATACCATTTAGGCAACAATCTACGTTTCTGATGAATTGTTACACAAAAAGCACACTCATAATAATAGCAGTAAACTAAGAATTAGCTCCATGACAGGTATATATGCTAACAAAGCATTTCAGCAAGATCATAATAACATTGCTGGCAGCAATTAATAGCAAAATAATGTACAGCACACTAGTTTCTCCTTGGGTTTTCTTTTCTATTTTGGTTCTTGCAGCAACCTTAATAGAACTAACCTGTAGCAAAAGGAGTTGAAAAGGTTGAAACTCCAGAAGCAGGGGTTGAGCCAAACAAGGGAGTGGAGCCAAAGCCAGATGTTGAAACAGACAAGGAATTAAAGGGTGACGACTGGGTTGCAGCAGCCGTTCCAAACAATGATGGGAGTGGGGTAGAAGTAGTGGGAGTAGAGAACAGGGAAGGAGTTGAGGCAGCAGCAGCAGGAGTAGAGAAGAGTGAAGATCCACTACCACTTGTAGCTGCAGGTACTGTTGCAGGCATATTTGTTGCACCTGGTGCTCCAGGTGCTGCTGAGATGCCAACCGGACCGATAGCCTGACCAGTTGGTTGTGAAACTGCAGGTAAATGTAATGTTGGGTGAACCCTTCTAGCTGCAGCCTCCTGCTTGGCTGTTTCCCGTCGATCAGCCTCAAGAAATGGATCATTCCCATCTCCACGCCGTCGTTGATCTGCAAGGTATGCTGACTTCATGGATTCAATGTACTGATGAATACTTTCCACCTACACAATTATTAGGGAAAGCAAGCCATCAGTAAAAATATGAAACAATTCACAAGTCCATATTGTATAATGGAGCTAAATTGTTAAGTAAAACTATTGAAGGGGGAGAGAGGAGAGGACTGGAAAAATAAAAAGGAGTTTGAAAGCAAAAGTGATCTCATTATTTGAGAAGTTCAGCAAAACAGAATGCATGATGGATTGAAGTACATAGGTTGATATGAAACAATTCACAAGTCCATAATGTACAATGGAGCTAAATTGTTGAGTAAAACTATTGAAGGGGGAGAAAGGAGAGGACTGGAAGAGGAGTTTGAAGCAAACTTGATCTCACTATTTGAGACGTTCAGCAAAACAGAATGCATGATGGATTGGAAGTACATAAGTTGATGTGCCCATCGTGTCAATAAAAATATCTCCCATTCAAATTCAGATTTTTATCCTTCCAAAACCAAGAACAACGATTTCTGTCAATCTAGTATGGAATCTTCAAGCATTGATGGATATGAAGGAAACAAATAACGGCACAGCAATTAGAAAACAAAACATGAAAACAAGACAGAAGGGTGAAAACAGATGAATGAACATAATAATGATGATATAGGAAGAAGATTTATTAACACTACAATTAAGATAAGAAGAACGGTTAGCAGTACAAATTAAGTGCTTCAACCAGCACAAAAAAGTTAGTCTGCAATACCTTTGCTGCAACATGCACAAAGAAGTCATGCACATTTGCCATGGTCTTAGGTAGAGACTGCAAAAGCGAAGAACTTGAATTAACAGAGCTCTTCTCAGAGTCTAAAAGGAGCAACTGCTCCAACTCTTCAATCCACTGACGGCATTCAGATATATATTTCTCAAATCTGGCAACAGTTTGCTGCATAAAGGGAGATGGCTTCTTTGGCAGTCCACTGTAGAAGTCAAGAATTGGAACCATAGAGTTCGCTGCAGGTTGACTATTTGATGTTTGTACTGCGGTTGCACCTGAAGATTGGGGTGCAGCAGTGATTGCTGTAGCAGCTTTATTTTGATGAAGAAATCTAGGCCGTAACATCATAAACGATCGAACAGCCACTTCTGCATTTCGGAGCATCTCTTTAACAGCAGCCATTAGTTCTTGTAGCGTTGTTTTCTGTCTTTCCATAGATATACTAATTCCACCAAGTTCCTAGAAAAAGTAGACCAGAAACACTCTAGATCAAGGAAACCTTACAAATTTAAGTGGTGAGGATAGTTTTTTATAGTTATCTACACTATAGTGTGTGGCAACTCAATGAGAGCCATGTCTTAATGACTAGAAAAGAAACAGTACATACACTTCACAAGAAGAAACAGAGCAATATGCGTGGCAACTCACCATAAGACTGTTACAAAGCTATAAATATATTCTTTTCAGCAAGTGCATATCACAAAGTGTATACCGTATTCCAGAACTTTGGTTGCAAAGGTTCTTTATAACATGACAAGAAAACATCTTCTCAACACAGTTCGTCATGTCGATCAGAAAACATCCAAAGGCAGATACAACATTGATATTGATAAGTACTGAGCTGATCCATTTCAAATATCATAAACCCCTCAGTATCTACTTCGAACAAGCTACACAGAGACTAACAATTGGTGAACTAACTCAACAAAATTCACAGTGTTTATTCCTGACATTTCAAAATTATGAAAGTGTGAGAACCAAATGAAAACCTTAACAAGATAACTAGCATCGAGCTCAAACCCATTATTGGAAACTGATGAGTCATAAAGCCTGCTGCACTGATCCAATCGCTGACTCTCATCTCTGTACTCCAATATTCTCTCCCTGCAACCACAGTAAAATTCCAACGCCTAAACACCAGGCTATACGCAAAATTCGAAGTAACCCGACAAAAAGCAAAACTCAAGAAATCAATGAGAGAAGAGCAGAGGGGCTTACTCAATTTGAAGTAAGAGTTTCTGGGAATCGGGATGAAGGTCGACCCATTTGGTACTATATGTAGCAGGGGTTTTATCATTAGTTAAGAGATAAAGCTGAGGCTGAGGCTGAGGCTGTGGCTGCGCCTGCAACTGTTGTGGCGGCGTCGGCTGTTGTGGTTGCTGGAATTGCAATTGGAAAGGAGATTGCTGCTGCGGCTGCTGGGGTTGAAACGGAGTTGATTGTTGGAATGGGGACTGAAACAAAGACTGCTGCGGCTGTTGATGCGGAGTGAAGGAAAACGCCATTGTTGGAAATTACACACGATTCGAAGATTGAATTCTGGAATGTCGAATCTTTTTCTCGGATCTTGAATGTTGGAAGGGCATTTGGGCAAAATTATGGACGCAGAGCCATTTGATTCAAAACCCTAAAACTGAGAGTAAGGAAGAAAAGAGCGCCAGCTTCCAAAGCCAATAAAATAAAATACCCACTGGAATGGAATATGGTAGGTCTCACAATAATAAATGGAATACACAAGGGCATGAAGGTCATTTGCATATTTTTTTGGTTCATTTAATCGCAAATAATTTACAATTATAAATGAATGAATAGTATTTAATGATGAATTATAAATAAATATAAATAAATAAGTAAAAATTATAGGTTAAAAAATAATCAGCATTTAAATTATATTTGAAAAACAAGATTTTAAAACCATAAAATAATCATTCATTCCATAATAAATTTTGGTTCCAGAATGAGAGAATTTTTTATGATTGTGTGTTGACTTACTCAAGAATAAGAGATTTTTTTATGATTGTGTGTTGACTTACTCTATCAAAACAAGTAATGAAAACTTTTAGACAATAAAATAAATGTAATTAATGATTAAAAACTATATAGGTCTTGATCTTCATGTGGGGTACCTAGACAATCGAGACTTAGGGGTGTCAAAATCGGATTTCAGGTCGGGTTGAGGCAAGGGTATTACAAAAAAATCCTCAACCCAAATCCGAAATGGACCCGAAACCCCTAAACTCGAACACGACCCGAAAAAATAAGGTCGGGTTCGGGTTGACCTGAAACGAGCCCGAAACCCGAAACGAACCCGAAAACCCGATAAGAACCCGAAAATCCGAAATTTAAAATTTAAAATTAAATTAAATAATTTAATTTAAAATAATATAGTTATTTTAAATTAAATAATTATATTTAATTTAAAATCGGGTTCAGGTTCGGGTCGAACCCGAAAAAACTGAACCCGATTTTTTCGGGTTCGGTTTCGGGTCGACCCGAACCTGAAACAAGTAAACCCGATTTTTTTTCGGGTTCGGGTTCGGGTCGACCCGATTTTTCCAAAACCCGAATCTCCTAAACCCGAACCCGAAAGTTTTCGGGTCGAACGGGTTCGGATTTTCGAGTCGGGTCGGGTCTGGAATTGACACCCCTACCGAGACTCATGTTCAATTTTCTAGGCCCATGCGCGTATTAATGAAATTTCAAAAAAATAAAAAATAAAACTTTTGTCAAAAGATAACGGTTTTACTATATATCTATCCCTTTTTCTAGCCACCTTTCCTTTTTTTTTACTTGTTTCTTTGTTCCTTTTACCCACCCAGCCCAAATTCTATCTTCATCAAACTTGAGTATTACAGTGAAAAACATTTAATATGATGCTCAATCAAAGACGCGAAGTGGGGAAATGCTTTATAAAACTTCTAGTATGCAAAATTTTATAATAAAAATAGCAAAAAATACACCGAAATGCGGATTCCGCCCAGGCCATAGCCCTGGCGAGATAATAGAGATATGCATTAGAGTAGGTGGTTCGATTCTCACCGGCAAATTCAATTAAATATACATAAATAACTTGTAAATAAATAAATAAATAACTATACATAAACAATTTGTCAATTTGCACACATATCAACCATGTATCGTTTAATACAAGATGGGGTACTTAGGCTCCTTCCCTCCTCCATTTCTTTTTTTCCTTTCTCGCCGCCCATTTCTTTTTTGTAGTGGCTGGCAAAGGCCAACCGATAGGGGAGAACCGGCCCGGCTCGCGTCGTTCCAACAGCCGGCAGGGTCCGCTAACGTAAAGTGAGGAGTTGAGCCCCACTCATGTGAAAAAGATTGAAAGGAATTCTCTACCATAGAATTCGGCCTTTGGGGAAAGCAATTGAAGAGGAAAAGGGAAAGAAAGTTGATGTAATTGAGTTCATCGGATACGCCTTCTTCCGTGAATTCTTGCTTGGCGGGTTATTGCGAATATGGGATTTTCCAAGGTAAAATAGCTCCTAATCAATTAGAAGTACATGGAGCGGAAAAGGAAAGCCGACCAGGAGCCAATTAAATTAATCAAAATATTCAAAATAAAACTATGAATTTAAATTTATAGTTGAATCTGAGTTCCAATTTGAATTAAACACCTCTATATTACCAATATGCAACCAAAGCACCAATAATAATTGGTTTGAATGAAATGAGCGACAGTTGCTTAAGTAAAGAGTCTATTTTAAAAAAAAAAAACATAATGATGTTAGCAAGACTCCAAAATAATGCGATTCATATTCAAAAAAAACCAATAAGAAATTACCCAAAAAGATTAGCAAAATGGTGTTAGCAAGACTCCAATGAAATATGCAGAATCTTGTTTGCACCCAATTGAGTTCATACTCAAACATATCTCAAAACATCCTAAAAGGAAAAGTCTTAACATTTTATTTTAAAAAAATGGAGGAAGTATTTGCATATGAGGGAGAGCTTGCCGCCCAATGTGATCATCTCCGGCTCGATCGAATTAATCGGAACTAAGTTACAGATACTTATGATGTAAACCAAAAAAAAAAATGCTATCATGAATGGATCTGCGATGGTTTGGGAACGGATTTTGGGAAGCATGCATACACTTCAGCTACTGTGAGGTTTTGAGGTTTGTGGCTAAACTAGTATCTTCTCAAAATTGATACAAAGCATTGCTACAAAAAATCTAGTACAAGGATTGACATATCAAATATTATTTTATTGGTATATATGACACTCATCTTCACTCCAAAACAGTACAAACACAAGCATCATAATCCCAAACAAATGAAGTGGCATTGCAATATAGCCCCTAATTTTACCAATAGAAGCAAATGGAAAGCATACCTCAGCCCATGCAAAATTTATACTCATCTCCAGGGCGATTTTTTGCCCACGGAACCCTCTATGATAATAAGAGCCTCACCAACATGTTGCTTGTAAAAGCATTCCCTTTAATGATTATTCAGAAGTACTAAATATGGCATCCTCCTGACAATTTTGCTCTTTACAATTTTCTTCAAATTCTCTCATGTTCTCTTTAACTTTATAATTTCATATTATCGACAATCAGTTATTCAAACAACCCAATAATTTTGAAAATAGACGATAACAAGCCGTCGTCACCATACGATGTAATCTTGAGATAATTTGTGGCATTTTTTGTGACATACGAGAGGCCATATGCCCAAGAAAAGTTAGAATCACGAAATCACCCTCAGGGCCTCCAGGCACTGGCCCCCCAACTCTTCAGCTCTCATCATCACCAGTCCTAGATCATTTGTTAGTCATTAAAATTATATTATAATATAATCTAATAAGTTACTGTAATGATAATATTTTAGAACACATTGGCTAATTAATTATTACTTTTTACCTAATGTGGATCAAGTACTGACAAAACAGTCACCTCCATCCTTCATAACCCGAGTGGCAACGCCTGAGTTCAAATCATTCGAAATCGAGTCCTCGGAGCAAGGCACATCATTCCCCTCTGCTTAAAGACGGCTATAAGGTTCCAAACTACCGGTTCAAGCCAGCAGTTCCAAACCACGGTTCTAATACCGGAACCATCTGTATAAACTGAAATCAAATCACCTAATATGGTGGTTCGGTTCTGGTTCCCCAAAACTTAAACCACGAACTGCCAATTAAATTGACGGTTCGACCTTTTTATTATTTTTTTTAATTTTTTTAAAAAAGATTACCGTTTGAACCGTCCAAACTAATGGTTTGGGCAGTATTTTAAATTTTAAAATTCAAAATAAATAAAAATAATTTGATTGGCCAATTCTCAACTGGAACCAAAACCGGATCCGAGTATCCCATGGTCATGTTCTAGTTCGGAACCGAAAGTTCAAACCTTATGACCATGTCTACCTCAACTAGCTCTTCCTCAGCAGTATACAACCCTCTTAACAGCTCCTTGCCTACGGACAAAAGCGTCTACACCGCATCTTCTCGTGGGTCGCAATCCCGATCTACTTCAAGGTTCAATTCATTGGGAGCAGCAAAATTCGGAATTGATTCCTCGACTCCTCATCTCATATGCCTTTAAAATTTATTCACAGTGACAATTAATAACAATAATAGAATAAATTTCGTAATCTTTAATAAAAAAATATGAAAAAAAAAAAAATAGGGAATGGCACCCCCATATGGTCGGGGCACGGTATGGGGGTGCCTCCATTAATACGCTCGCGATGTGTTTCTTTTGTACTTGTTCGACAAAAAATACTTCAAGTCCCATTGCTCATTTGCCTCACCCGTGAACTCAATCCACCATGATTTTGAATATTGATTTGCTAGAAGAATTGATATTTTATGTTGAAAATTTGAAAAGAATTTGAATAGAGTGACGAGTTTATAAGGGTTAGGAACAAAATAATAAAAAAACTGAATTAATAAACCTCGACCCCCTTTATCCAAGCGTCGACCCTCATTGGACAATTTTTCTCCTGCCATTATATTTCACCCTACAATCTTCATTGACTCTCTTTGCCGAAACCCTAAACTCTCTCTACCTCTATTTCATTAAAATCTAATCAAAGTTGATAGAAATTGTCTTATTTCAATCACGGAAGCGGGAAGATATCAAATAGTGGAGAGTTGTCCGGAGAAAATGTAAAATCGAGTCGAAAATGCACGAAAAATGTAAAATGTCGTGCTGCCCAACCCGGGCGCGCGACATTTTGCGCACCTCCGCACAATGGGGCGTGTGGCGCCATGCACTCACCCGTGAGGATGGGCGCATGGGGCAATGCGCCCCGCACATTGAGCCGAGCGTCATTTTCTACATTTTGTGTTATCATGTGTTCATTTATGTTGAATTATTGTATGTATGTGGATATATTTATCGGCGATTTACTGAATTGTAGATGTTGCGCGGCGGCGGCGGCCAAGGGTTGGCGAGAGTAGTGTGGCACCGTCACAAGTGAGCAGGCGGCCCCCCAAGGCATCCCACAGGTTTGGGATGCATTTCCAGCTTCGGGGATTGTTCCAGTTAGCCGCTACCAGCAGGTGACCGAGGATCCTGGTGCGTGTGTCCCGGGGTACGTGGAGTGGTACAAGGCCCACTCACATCCGCGTATCTTGCCGCCTGGTGGTGTACCTGCATTTGTGACACATCCGCGCTCGCACAGCGAATACGTAAGTGTCTTTATTTCTTTGTAGTATGTTCCTTTCAAATTGTCAACCTTTTTTTTTCCAAGTGGGTCACTAGGTATGGTAACTTTGTGAGGGATATACAAGCCGCAATGGAAGCTGCCACGATGCTAAAGGATTATGAAGAGGTTTGGAGTGATTGAAGAGGCCTGGCAGCAGGCGAGATGAGTTGTTTGTTTGTGGTCGATGACATGTGTGTGTGGGCCTATGTTTATCCCTTTTAGTATGACATGGATGTGTACGATACCTTTAAGTTTGCACTTTTCGTTTGTCACTATTTAGTTTTTTTTTACATGTGTGTTTGATTGGAATTCACTGATTTTCATAAATGCATTGGCACGCTTTCGTCTTTTTCTTCAGCTGCACGTTATCTTCCCTGACTACCCCCTGTACCTTTGTCCTATTGAACAACGCAACACTTTTTTTCTTCCCATCGTTCTTGTGGGCAGCTATCACCAACTCGAATCTATGTATAATAGCCAGGTTTTTTGCCCATTTGATCGCTTCATCATCGCTCGCCAAATTGGTCGGTCGTCTCATATGCTGCCCAGTAGTCCACCCTGTCTCCACCGAACTCCTTCAATGGAACCTGCAACGTTACAAATGGAAGCAAATTATCAACACATTGAACAGATAGTAACATAAAATGCTAAAAAATATGTTTGACTCAATGTCTGGGGCGCATGGACTTATGCGCCTATTCATATGGATGGGCGCACACACGGGGCACCATGCGCCCACCCTTGAGGCTTGGCGCATCGCACCCGTCCATAGGGATGGGCGCATCACACGGGGCGCCATGCACTCGACCTCATGGGTGGGCGAATGGCGCCCTGTGCCCCATCGTGCGGCGTCGTGCAAATCGACGCGCGTCTGGGCTAGGCAGCGTGATATTTTGCATTTTTTATGCGTTTTCGACTCGTTTTTACCTCTTCTCTAGACAACTCCCCATTATTTGACATCTTCCCTTTTCCGTGATCGAAATAAGACAATTTCTATCAATTTTGATGAGATTTGAATGGATTAGAGGTAGAGAGAGTTTAGCGTTTTGGCAAAGAGAGTCAATGAAGATTGTAGAGGGAAAGATAATAACATAGGCAAAATCTTTCAAATGGGGTCGACACTTAAATAAATGGGTCGGCTTTGATAATGTAATTAAAACTATGTCAGCGTTTAATAATCTAATAATTATTTCACGTCCAAGCTCACGCACACCGGAGATATTCCTCAAAGTGTGTCATAAACTGCGTTAGTTCCCCACATGTCAATGTTACTAACTTAGGTTGAATATCTATTCCACCCCAAATTTTTACACGTGACCCTTTATTCCATCCCACGAGGCCAAAAAATGCAGATCGGATTGGTTACTTTGTGGTGTGCCACTGTTTATGTCTGAAACTGCCAAAAAAGTAAAGATTGCCCACTATCGCACATTTATTACCGTCCATAAATATACTTCATGCACAATAGAAAGAAATCCTGCAAATAATGGCACGTTACGTCCTAATTTGATGCAAATTAATATTTTAACATATAATATCATAAGTTACCAAATGCATTCAACTCAATCCAATCTGTTTGCTATTTTTTCCCGCCTACTGGTGAATAAGAAATCTTTGGGTGGATACGCATAAAACTAAATTTTGGGTGCATTGGCATTGTGTGGTGATCTTGCATCAAGTATGAGATTTGATTTAGATCTCAACCTTCTATTCGGCGAAGGGAAGATATATTGTGACGAGTGTGGCAAAGGATTCGATCTTGTTAACAGCCTTATCATCGAAGACGACAAAATTGGAATCGATTTAGAACGTAAATATAATCATTTTTAATAATTGTACGCCCAAGTTTGTTATGTATTTGGAGGGGAGTTACTTTCTTTGGCTTTTTATGTTTGTGAATGCAGGAAGGTTGAAGGAGTGTCAAGACGCCAACACAAATGTATGTAACAAAATGGCTGCCTAGGCATGAAGAAAGCTAGATCGGTACCTTCCGAGCGCATATGAATTACTAAGTTTCTTTTGTGATAATTCAGTGTAGAGTGTGTGAATTTAGGTGTTACATGTGAATTGAGGGCTGAGGGCTGATGGTGGATGATATGGACACCATAGATGCTCATGGCGACACCAATTTGGTTAAAACATATGTAAAAACATGTGGTGGTGAGTGGATTGTTGTTACTATGTCCTTCTATTTTAAAATGATTAGTCCTGTGAAAGTGATAACAAAATTATTAAGTGTGATTGAAGGGACGGTTGAAAGGCGGACGGGCTCAACTGTTGAATGTGACGATGTTGATACAAATGGAACGTTAGGAACACAATGTACTGGTATGTTCGCAATGGTGTTAAATTTTACAGTATATGTGAGCATTTAATTGGTAAATGTGGTGTACTCATGAATGAGTGTGATGTCAAATGTGATTGGGTGCGATGCAAACAACAAGGTTGTTTGTAATACTAATGATACAGATAGCCTGAATAGAATACCGATTGACGGTAAGATGAAACTATTAATATTTATTTACATTAAAAATTGTGATTATTCACGTCATAAATGTGGTTATTTCACCATGAAATGTGATATATATATATATGTATGTATATATCCTGTGTGCAGATAGAACAACTTAAGAAGGCAACATTTACTAGGATAACTGACGCATATATTGTATATTGTTTATTTGCACACAATCGTGGATTCTCAATCGGCATGCAAGCAAGCTGGCATCGATCTTTACCCATAATATTGTGTCCACGCCCCCCTACATTGAAAAAATGATCACACTGTAAATGGAATGAACATCAAAATACCAACATCAATTAATAAAAGAGAATCAACCGTGGGCAAACACATCGATATGTATCTACATAGTAAAAATTTAATTGGACATGAAAAACAAACAAACAACCGAACACATGTACGATTAATCAGCACCATGAAATATTTGACAATCTTTACTTTGTTATGTATAAAATGAAAACACCAATACTGTCAACACCATCTACATGTAAGTAGTATAAAATGGAACATAAAAACCTTTTACACTTTAAAAGCATATAACAAACCTTAATAAAATATGTGATTTGAACTTACATTTGACTATAATACTCAAATGAAATTAACATTGACATCATAATTGTCCTACTCAAATGAAATTAACATTCACGTCACAATTGGCCAAAAGGAACAGTATGAACGTGATGCCAAATATAAAATTTGAATCGTCGACCAACAAAATTATAAAAAAAAT
>MAYD01581073.1:0-11471 GCA_001909325.1 Ruellia speciosa
AATTACTGAAATTTTATCAGAAAGATTAACAAATATAGTTATCAAATCAAATATTTGAAACAAAAAATTATTTTAACTGAAAGATATAATCTGTTAAAACTATATAATGTATCAACTTAAATTATTATGAAATATTTTATTAATTAAGTCTAATTTTACTGATTCGACCCTTTTCAAAGTTAAAAATATTTATAAATTTATTTTGATGAAAAATTCCGTTACTCTAAGGGTCATATTTTTAATATATAAGTATAGAATAGATGTATATGTATATTTATTTTTGACCAATTTGCTTGAAGACTTTTGAGGGAAATTTTGGGCCATTCCCATTTAGATTTTTTTGTTTTTTTTCCCACTGGCTTGAGGGTTCAGATTTCAATCGCCTTTTTCGCAAGCACCGGAAGAAGTGGGAAAAAAATTCTGTGGGGTGTCAAAGAAGTGTCTTCACTTGAAAAAGAGGTTGGTGATTTATCGTTGCTACTTGATTCTAATTCATTAGATGATAGGATTTCCCCCAACATTCCCAGCATGCCTTGCCACATTAATCAGGATCGCCTGAAGAGAAATAAAACTTGAGGGTCAGCAAAAGTTGAGTAAGGGATTTCCCCCGCAAGCGAAAGCCTCTTATAAGAACATCATTTATAAAATCCAAGTTTCCCCTTTTGAAGGAATAACCAAATATCGTACACACAACCATAATTGATCAGCTTAATGACAATGCGTACAGAAACTCAAAGCAAGACAGTTCATAACAATTATCAATGCCCGTGATCCGAACCATCGCACCCAGAAGATCCAGATGTAAAGACCTAGAATCTTTCAAAAATAAAAAATAATAAAATAAAATAGTAATAATAATATTAAAAAAATCCTCCTTCACCACTTTTTCTAGAAAGTTGGAAAAGTCTAGATTTTTTTTAGCCACTTTTTCTTGAACTTTTCCATGAGACTTCTACGACCTTCCTTCCCCTCCTATAGATAAGTGAGCACCCTCCTCATTTCCCCACATCTTCCATTTCCATTCTATTCTCATTTCCATTTTCCCTCACTTCCATTTCCACATTTTCCCTTGAGAGCCTTGGTGAGTTGTGAGTTCTTTGAGTAGTTGGGAGCCTAAGAAGTTTAGAAGAGATACCAAGAAGTTGGTTCTCTACCCGTGTGTAAGGAGTGAAGTAAGTTGGTGACACAAGTTTGGGTTTTCTCTTTTGGAGGTTGCAAGAATCAACGTTCCAGGTAAGGGATTACTTAAGTTGTTTCCTTTCATGTTCTATTTTCCTTTTTCTATCTTTCCCCCCTTGTCTCCTTCTCTCTGTCTCGTTCTACCACAGCCCTGATCGCGATCGTAGTTGGTATATCACGGTCGTAGTCTGGGAAACTGAGATGGCCGGTGAGGCCTTTTCCCGTTGATAGTATAGCGCGACCGTAGTCCGGGAAACTGAAATGGCCGGTGAGGCCTTTTTCCTGTTGATGGTATACCACTGTCGTAGATCAGGGAAAACTAAGATGGTCATTTGAGGCCTTTTCCCGTAGTCACAGCCACGGCCTGTAATCGCGACCAAGGACCCCCGGAAGCCTAGGGTGAGGCAGCAGGATAGGATATTGGATCCTTATTATTGATGATGCTTTTATGCTCGTGGAAATGTTGTTAAAACATAGACAAGGATTTAATGATCTCATTCTTATACATTGTGAAAATGGGAAAAAAGGGGTTGACGGTTAATGGCTTGAAATTAATTGTTCGACAATTGATTATATGAGTCGACATGTGGCTTTGGTAAGCCTCGACATATTCATTGATTGCATATGCCGGTACGTGGCTTTGGCAAGCCTAGATATATTTTGACAAAATGATTGCATGAGCATTGCACCATGGGCTTGGCGGTAAAGTCGGTTCATGCACTTGCATTCTGGCTTGGCGGTAAAGTCATATCCACAGATTTCTGCAATACCCGTCATGGCAGTAAAGACATGTTGGAGGTCCCCTTCTGCCGGTAAAGGCAGGGACTACAGGTTCACCGGTAAAGGCGGGTTTTCACTGCCAGTAAATGCAGCAGGTAGGAGCCGGCCTAGGCATTCATTGCATGTGCATATAGATAGGATGTGCATTACGTGCATCTTGTGTATGCTTATGGTTGAAGCACCGGTATGGGACGGTGTGATGGTTTACTTACATGCCGTTTATTTACTGTTCATGTAGTTAAGATTTATGCATAACCCCGTTCCTCCCCCCCACTCATGTATGCCCTTGCTCAGTACATGGTACTGACCCCTTGCTTTGTGTATATAAATGCTCCTGGAGGTGCAGCGGAAGCATAGTGGGAATTGGGTTGAGCGGACTAGCATCATAGTATAGGATGCTCTTACATTATCTTGACTGTAATCCATTTTGTCTTCCTTTGGCTTGTAGCCATACTTCTGATTTTGCTCACAGGATGTTATACAGGGCGTATGCCCGGATACGCTTTTGATCACTGGATCTTGTGACCTGATGTAAATAAAGCATTAATTAAAGATAAGAGTCATGGTGTAATTATGTGTACCCGGCCTTGTATTAGTGCGTCTAGGCTGATTGGCCACCAGTCTGGACAAACTAATACGGCAGTAGCCGCTCAAAAGGTTTGAAAAGTTTTGGGGCGCTAGATCAGACATAACAACTAATGGTAAATAACAACAGATATTAAAAAAACAACACCGTTAATCGACTCACCCGTCCCATACCAGGTGTTTAATTAATAGTTAATAATGAAATGCTCGTGCTGCGTGAATCCTAACATACACCTATCTATCCTAAATGCAACACAGAATATTTCTAAATGTCTAAGTGCACATCCTGTCGGAAAGTTTTCAAGGCTCACTCCGAAAAACCCCCGGGCATTCCGCTCAGGGGAACTGACCTAGCTTCCGGGCGCTCGTGCCCTTATCCCCAGGTGTCCACGCACGGAACTTTGACCTAGGTCTTTTGATAAATCGTAATCAATCCCCCACCTGCACATAAATCAATAAAACACCAGCCCAAATCGATATATATATACATCGGGCCCTCGTATGAGCTAACCTCCCACCGAGTCAACCCACACCATACATAGCAATCAATGCCCACACAACTTAGCCCTTCGGGGGCAGAATCAAATCATCAACGTGTGCTCCTCAGGGCTTTTTTCTTAAAATCAATTCAAACATAATGGCTAACAGCCAAAACACATTTTAGTACACCCGGACCTCGCTGCCTAACACAACCCATCACCAATCACAGGCCATTCGGGCCAAAATATCGTCATGCAACTCAACACGTGGCCAATAACATAGTACCAATAATACACATAGCAGCCACACGGGCCAATCATTGTTTTATAACATAACACCACACAGCCATCCAGGCCAAACATTTTAACACACGCTGTGGCCAATGGTCAAATACAATACTCACACGGTGGCCAGACAAGCCAAAATACAATTCCAACGACACACGGAGGCCAAAGGGGCCAATCCAATCATCACCATCACCCAACAAGCCAAACACCAGTTCAACACAACGTGCGGCCTAATTGGCCTAATCAGTTCATAGCAGCCAAAAAGGGCTAAAGATCAGTTCATAATTCGACACGGCCATCCGGCCTAAGATCATAACACACGCAGTGGTCAAACGAACCACATAGTTGCACTCACCTGTACACAAGGGCCAGATGAACCAAGATATACCGAATATAACATCAAAACACGCAGGCCAAACGAGCCAAATCGTCATATCACACACACCCTGAGCCCAGCGAGTCAAACAATGGCTTTTCACATAACGCAGGCCAAACAGGCCAAATCTTTTTTCAGCAAAACGATCATCACCCACAACTCGTCTTTTCAAATCAACACACCTAGAAACACTCAATAACCACACACCAGTCAATGTCTATCAATACAATCAAAATCGCATCACAATACAATATCAAATACCAGCAATCTATCACCGTCTATCTCATCACTCACATGCACGTACACAGGAATCGGGCCATGTTGAAATGTCACATCACATGTATGTCATACTATCGCTCATTATCAACCAAGTGATAGACACTACCGCACCTACGTTAGATCGTATGCAACCTACTAAAATAGGCTCAGTCGGATACTATCCACTGCTCACCTACACCACAGCATAAGGGCCAAACAGCCACACCAGAGCAACACAACACCACTCAAGGCTCGACGGCCAAAACATCTGTTCCGTAGTTTAATAACATATATCAGATATCATTAACCGTCAGTATCAATCTACATCATCGGACAAACCCATCCTATCAGCAACTACGTCATAGATCAAATGCGCGCAACACAAGTTAGGTATTGTCAAACCAACCCACATGATCGTATAAGGCACTACCACATACTACTATACTCAACAAAAACACCTCTTAACCTCAAACCATGAACAAAACAAATTTCTAGCAAGTCCCAGCAACCCATGGTCGGTCCCGTAGTCCAGAGACAATGGCCAAATACCGCGGCAATGAAAATAGGGCCAAATTTGATGAAAATTTTCATATTAAAACTACATTCAAAGAGCTTCCCAAAGCTGTAAAAAGAACCCCTTACCTGATAGTTTAAGCTTGTTGAATATGCCTTTAAAGTTGTGGAAAACCCCAATTCGGATTAATGAAGCAGCCAACTTCAATGGATGCTACAGAACTCAATACTTGGCCAAATTAGAATCTAAAAGTAGTTCCATAAACTAGAAACCAAGAGGAACAACTTACCAGAAGACATCAAACACAAATTCCCAATGCATTCTATTGAAAATCGGCTCACAAGATCATTACTTGAATCTGTCACAGAATTCACAGTATTTTCCATCCAACTTTCAACACCTCTACTGGCCTCAATACTCAATCAATCGAAAATCCAAATACACCTTAAAAAACTAGGGAACAAGTACAATAACTTACTTGAAGACATCAATTCAAAAATCCAACCATAGCATACTCAGAATCGGCCCCCAAAAAGCCTTCTTGAATCTGTCACAGGCCCACCTTTAATTTCAATCGACTTTGAGCTAAGTTTTCTCCATCAAAACAACTTCAAACAAGAATTCCAATCCATTCATATTGTATTATGGAATGAGTACTACAACTTACCTGAAGAAACCAAGTCCAAACTCTCCCTCCTTTATCAAGAAAGTCAACCTCAAAGTAGCTTTCTCACCAACTTGGTTATTCAAGTGAGCTTCTTGCTTGATCATCTTGCTGAGAGGATTTCTGGGACTTTTAAGTGAGGGCACATGTAAAATGATGTATCCAAGGTGTACAAGTCGGATTTTATCTAAAAAACAATTGTTTTTAACCCCTCAGTCTGTCCCGCGGTATACATACCGTGGCCTCGGATACCGCAGCTCCAATCCAATTGGTGTCCAAATGATGCTGAACAACCCAGGAGAATGATGGTGCAAGAATTACCCCAAAATTTCGATCCGGTAAAATCGTGTATGCTAAAGATTGATTGATACCCAAGCCTCGCGTTCGCGACACAGGCCCCTGAATCGAACCACATTAAGACCAAGGTCAGGACTCGAAGTTTCAGGGTATTACAAAGGGCATCAGATGTATGATGTCGTTCTTATTGCAAATGAAGTAATTGATGTTATAAAGCATGATTTAGGGAAAGTTTCATTATCAAACTTGACTTTCGCAAAGCTTTTGATAAAGTGAGGTGAGATTCGTTATTTGACATTCTTGGCGTGATGAACTTTAGTAGCACTTGGATTTCTTGGATGGAGGCATGTATTTCCTTTGCAAGAACAACCATTCTATTTAATAGTCCACCATCTAATTTCTTTAATCACTACAGAAGCCTATGGTAGGCCGACCCCCTCTTGCCATACCTCATTATTATTATTGGAGAACTCTTGAACTTTATATTGGGCAAAGCACGGTCGACTGGTCTGTTGCGGGAGCTAGTGCCCATAGGGGACAACTCACTATGTGTCACATATTTGCACTATGCAGATGACGTCCTTATCTTCAACAAAGCATCTTTGAATGGTCTTTGGGTATTGAAACAAATCTTAGCCATTTTCCCTTCTCTATTTGATTATAAATTTTGATAAGAGTGAGTTGATCCCTATCAATTTGGAGTTGTGGTTAGCATAGGAAGGAGAGCCGATCTTGGGTTGTAGTCTTGACATCCTTCCTATCAATTACCTTGGCACTCCACTGGGGGCCAATCCTCGATTGATTGCAGTTTAGTAGCCAATATTTCCTTAATTTCAAAATTATCTTCCAAGCTAGAAAAGCACATCACCCCCATTTTGTAGAAGACCCACTCTCCTCAAAGCAGTCCCCTGGAATGTTCCTTTGCACTTCCTATCTATTTTCAAAATGCCAACATCTATAAATGAGTAACTTAAGTGAATCTTTTGAAGCCTTTTATGGGGTGACTCGAACTAGTAGCGTTGCATTCGCTTTATTGATTGGGACATAATCTGTACACGTAAAGATGATGGTGGTCTAAGGGTAGTTAATCTTAGCAATCTCAATGATGGTTTAATAGCAATGCATGTTGAAAAGATGTCTTATGTTGCAAAATTGGTTGTCCTACTAATGTTCTCCCACCACCGTTACCCAATAGAGCTCACTTCACGATCTAGAAGGTAATCCAAAACACATGGAATTCTGGCCATCATTCAGCAATTATGCACAACAATCTTAGGTTCCAGGTTGGTGATGGCTCAAGCATAAATTTTAGCATAATCTTTGGTCGAAAGGTGTACTCCTTGAGCTGGTTTACCCTTGCATTTACTCTCTTGCTGCTAATAAAGATGGTTGTATACAAGAATTTTAAAGTTGGGATGGAAAAGATTAGGTTTGACACATCGAATTAAGGAGAAACCTTTTTGATTGGAAAATTGACTCCTGAGGGAAATTCTTATTGTCAATATTTGGGAAGCAGTTGTGTTTGTTGCAAAAGGACTCCCTCGCTTGGGCGCTTACTCCAACTGATTCGTTTACCTCTATCTCATTTAGGTAGGCAATCTCCAGCCGCACTATGATGTTAGGTCTTTTGTAAAAAAATTGAACTAGCGACTTGCCATAAAACGTTGAGATTTTTCTTCAGAGGATTTTGTATTGGAAGGTGGTAATTAGGGAAGCACTAATCAAGCGAGGTTGTATCCAACCAAATCAAGTGTTGTGTGCCCTTTGTAATGAAGCATTGAATCAGTAGACCATTTGTTTCTTCAATGCATGGTCTCATGGATGCTTTGGTCAGAATGTTTTGGTGTTAGGGATGTTCAATGGGCGGCACCACCTTCTTTAGTCAATTTCTTCGAAGTTTGGCATGCTTCAATCCCATGTACCTAGTGTAAAAACATATTGGCCATTCTTCCCCGAGCAGTCATTTGGGCAATCTAGAAACAAGGTAAGAATACCATGTTTCGTGGTCTTTCGCTATCCTTTGATCTCTTAATCGAGGAAACAACTCTTTGCTTGGTGGTGGTTCAGCCAAATTCCCATCTTCACCATACCCTCCATTTACCATGTTCATGGCAATGAACTCGTTATCTTCTCCTACTCTATCGTCGCGCCTATTGGGTAGACCCTTAGTTTGGATGCCTACTTTGGTTGGTTGGTGGAAGTTAAATACTGACGGTTCGACATTCGGTAAGCCAGGTCTAACAGGTGCGGGTGCAATTCTTTGTGACCATGAGGGGATTTTTTCTTCTCTCAAAGTTCTTAGGCGTTCTTGATTCTAATGTCGCTGAGCTATTGGCAATTGCAATGGCTTTGGATGAGTCAACTATGGCTATGTTTTTCTTTGATTGCCTATCATTGTGGAGTCTGACTCAAAGGTAGCCATATCTTTGATTTCATCACGTAGATGTACACCCTTGATTTGAATTGAAAACATCCTAAAGCATGTTGATTCTTTACTCACAAAACCAGGGATTCTAATTTCATTGCAAATTTTTTTGCTAAGAAAACTGCTAACGAGGGAAGGGACTTTTGTGTGTGGTTGTAATTTGGCATTAGGCAATATTGTGTTTTTCTCTTCTCTCTATTCTCTCTTCTCTATTTGGAAAATCTCCTCCCTTTTTACATGCCTCCACACAGCTATATATAGAGAATTGGAACAGGCCCATGGCTCGATATCCATGACTATCGACTAACCCAGTGCAGTTAGTGGGGTTGAAGTAGTCAGGGGTTTGAGTGTGCTGGGTTGCTTCATACGGGCCACTTGAGTACATTTGGATCTCATTGGGTTGAAGTCATTAGGCCGTTTCGTTTGGGTCATTGGGGTATGTCTGGGTCGTGCCTAGTCTGAAACTCATGGGTCATTTGGGTTGAAACAGGCTTGGACCGTTGAACTTGTGACTAAGCTTTGACCTCGAATGGCACTTGGGCTATGGGGATAAATTGGGCCCATCATAAATTCAAATTAATAGAGTAGAAAATATGTAGAATCTTATCTTTTTCGCCAATAATTTTGGAAAAAATTCAAAAAGAGCTGCTTTAGTGTATCTGAGTCCACGCATTATTGATGCTTTATTCTTTTCCATATACTTGATTTCTCTCCCTTTTCTTGTCTTCTCCCACCCAAAGACCAGTCTCATGGCTGCTCTCTCCCCCTTCCCCCAAGCATTGCACTGACCGTGGCGCCTCCCCATCGGCTTAGGTCAAAACTTCACCTCAAACCTCCTCGTGCCCTTTGCACTTGCTGCCATCATCCACCTCTGCTCACCACTGTAGAATCTACAGCCCTCGCTGCCATTTTGCTCGCCGCTGCCATTGGGCTTCACCGCCCTCACTGTCGTTCCTCACTTCTGTCATTGGGCTTCGCAGCCCACACCATTGTTTCGCTTGCCATACCGACCCTTGCTCGTTACTTCTTTGTGCTCTTGCCAGCGTCGACCTTTTCTCACCAACTCCTCATGCCTCTACTATTGTCGTCTCCTACACGCGCACCCACAACAATGCCTCTTGCACCGAAGCATCGCTGGCTGCACCAGGCATGGCGAATCCAGATCTGGATCCATGGCCCCTTTCCTTTTTGTCGTTTACCTCTCACTGTTCGTGTCTCATCAACAAACCATCGACAGCCTCCGCTCCCGTTCTCGTCAACACCACCAACCCTATGAGCTCCCATCATCGCTTGGATTGTATAGCCCTCACCTTCATTTTCCTTCATTTGCCATTGTTGGATCCTCAAGCTGTCGCCTTCATTACCGTGCGGGCTGGTGTCGCTGCCGAGTCCTGAGCCCCAGCCACCGTTTATATTTTGTTGCTCTATCAATTTCTTGTAAGTTCTCGGCTCTCTTTCCTTTCTTCTTCCTTTTCCCCATTTCCATAGTTGTTCAGCAGTGGCGTCTTATGCCAAAGGGAGGTGAAGATATTGGATGGGGTTGGAATTTGGGGACTGTGGTTCTTGTGCATATCCGATATTTACATTAAGATTGTGTGTATTCGACCTCTGTGTATGTGGAATATGGTAGATTGTTGTAGGCAAAATTTGAGCCAAATTTGTTTGGATCCATTGTCTCGTTTTAGAATTTTGTAGATGCCCGATGCACTTTCTTTATTTTTATGCTAATTGTAGATTTGTGTGTTGACACATTATGCATAGAAAGTTACTGAATGAGTTATATTGTTTTTCTTGAATGATTTGAACAATTATGCAGATTGGCATTTGAATTGTATTGTTCCTCTTGAACTTGCAGGCTTTCTTAATTTTTCTTTAGTAACTATCAGAATTTTGTCTTGTCTATTATTACTCAAAATTTTACCCACGGGAATAAAAGTTTGTTCCATTCACTGTCTGTGCGAGGCGTAGGGGCGCAACTTCGGCTCCTAAGAGACCTCGGGGATGCTTCGGCTCGGTTAATCTTTTGTTGATGTATAGAAAGCATATGTATAATTTCCACCACTCAATTTAAGATGACGAAGGCCTCGGGAAGCAGAATAATGTTGTTGGCCTTGTCTATGTTTAAGATGTGTATCATCTTCTCGGGTCGTCTCTTTCCCTAGTTCATGTTGGGGTCTACACTTGCCTCGACCTGAGGTGATGTGTTCAACTTGGGTTGAAGCATACACCTATCTGGCCTCAGTTGACTCGGCCACTTCAATTTAGGGAAGAGTGCTTAACTCAAGTCGAAGCACACACCTGTCTCTACTTCAAGTTGATTTGACATTTCTAATTCCAGGAAAAGCACTCTCAACTCAAGTTGATACTTATGCCTGCGTTAACTTTAAGTTGATCAACTTAAGTTGATACCTTCATTTTGTAATACCCAATATTACCAGACCGGATTTGGATCGGGTTTTATAAGATACACCTGAAGGAACTGGTCAGATAAATTTGACTCAAAAAGTTAGATTCAGTATTAGAACAGAAATGGGACCCACGTCAGAAATCTCGAGAATCAGATTCGACAGTCAGTGGGTTGAACAGTAAAATTTCCAAAAGGCCAAATTAATTAAGGACAAATTTAAGCATGGAAAATGGAATGGAAATTAACCTGGGAGATTAATATTTTCGAGTTTAAAGTGCAAGTTTCGAGTTATTGGATAACACGAAAATGAATAAGGAACAAACCAAGGCAAGACTTGAGACTTGAAGAGTTGAAATGATTTTTCATGAAAGGAAGGTATTTTCGAGTTCCATGTAACTCAAAAATATCAAGGCAAGTCGAAAGTAAGTGGACTTTGATTGATTGATTGCACAAGAATTCAAGGCAAGGCAAGAAAGTTTTGAGAGAATGTCTGTGGTGAGATTTTTTCGAGGATGGGTTGATTTTTTCGAGTTATTCTTGAGTTCCAGAAGGAATTGTCGTGGAGGAGGATTTAATTTGGACAAGCAAACCTTTTTCTTTGTTTTGGGCTCCATACCTTGTTGATTCTTTTCTTTTGCTTGAGGGTAAATTTGGACATACGCCATTTTGGTGTATAAATACATAAGTAGGGTTTGTGAGATTCATTCAATTCCTACACAGTTAGAGCATTCTCACCAAAGTTTGAAGAACACCCTTGCAAGCATTTTTCAAAAGAGGTCAATTTCACCAAGGATAAATCAAGAGAAAGTTTGGAGCAAGGTTGTACCCATTCTTTTGGTAAGGTGAGTGTTTAAATCGGTCCATTTTTCATTTTTGGTTCATTTGAGAGTTTTGGTTCCTCACAGCTACTATTCACAAATTTGCAACAAAGTATCATGGGGTGTTTTGAATCTTGATGGAAATGAGAAAAACAAAGGTTTTATGAAGTGAAAAAACACTTTTTTCAGTTGTTGAGATTTTTAAGAAAGATCAGATCTGATTTTTCAGGGGTAAAATGGATGAATATGGATGAAGATTAATATAACAGTTTGAAGGTTGGATGCATGGAATGAGACAAAATAATGCACGTCACCTTTACACATGCAGGGAAAAGTTTGAAATAAAGAGGGGGAAAACCCTGGAAAGCTAGAAAACATTTTCGAGTTAAGAAACAAAGAGT